>JAYEAL010000943.1:0-14468 GCA_036419045.1 Scirpophaga incertulas
ACCGTCACTGGAAGCTTTATAATGAGAGAGCGTATCCGTTTCCGTCTTTTTCCCACCATTTTAGTCCCTCATTTGACTTTGGATTTCCGACTCAGTTGCGACACCTGGCGGTTGGCGCCATTTTTTTAGTTTTCCTTAAAAACGATGGCGGCATTTGTTCTCATTGGCGTTCAGTTTTCCGTCGAAGCAACATCGTGCAAGTAGCAACTAAACAGTAGTTGTTGCAAGTTTCTTCACTTTAGAAACACAGTAACTTTTCCGCGCAAAGTGAGTGGTTTTACAGTTTCCTACGTCTGAAGAAGAGTGGACAAAAAAGCAAGGGAATTTGAAATCAAATGGAATTTTCCTCATTGTCTTGGTGCAATCGATGGAAAACATATTAGAATAAATGCCCCGCCAAACAGCGTATCTGATTACTACTGTTATAAGGATTATTTCAGTATTGTATTAATGGCTGCTGTTAATGCAAATTATGAATTTATCATGGTGGATGCGGGGGCAAACGGGCGTATATCAGATGGTGGAGTAATAAACAATACAAAATTTTACAAATTACTAAAAGATTGCCAACTGAAAATTCCTCCTCCAGAAAAAACTGGAATAAGTGAAGATATTTTACCTTATGTATTTGTCGGTGATGAAGCTTTTGCGTTAAGAACAGACTTTATGAAACCATGTTGTTCAAAATAACTTAACCACGATAGAAAGATATTTAATTATCGTCTTAGTCGTGCAAGAAGAATAGTCGAGAATGCTTTCGGTATACTCGTTAATAGGTTCCGGGTGTTTCACACTCCTATATCGATTCAGTCAGTGAATAACATTAAAAGTGTTATTATGGCTTCGTGTGTTTTACACAATTATTTGATACGAGAATGTTCAAATACATACCTAACTACTCAAGACGTAGATAGAGAAAATTTTGAACAAGGTACTTTAAATTCCGGATTAAGAGCTGAAATGTTACCAAATGTTACATCGACTGTTCAGAGAAACTCGACAAATCAGGCTAAATTAGTCAGAGAAAAATTCGAAAAATATTTTAATAACGAAGGAGCTGTTTCCTGGCAGGAAAATATGATTACATAAAAACATAAATAAATACCTGAGTGTCTGGAGTATGAACTATATTGGATATTGATGACATCGGTACTATTTGGTCGTCCAAAAATGAAAGAAGTGAGAAATACCATAAACGAGGCTCATAAACTTCATCTGTTCCTTTTCCACTTCTTTTGGAATAATCACTTTTTTTTTCTCTCTTCTCCAAGATGCTCTTAGAGAATTTATATTTTTAATAACTCCGTTCTTGTCAATATTAGGTTCAACAGTTTTGCACAATAAAATTAAACGTTCATAAGCTGCGTTTCTTTTACCCTTGTCACTATATTCTTTTAGCGTGGTTTTCCACAAGCACTCTTCTTCTCGATACATATTTATAAATTGTTCCACAAAATCCCGAGAAAATGAACGAAAGTCCGACATTTTACCTGCACTCTTCACAAAAATATCAATCACACTAACATGCTCGACGTCGCGACTATACGTGCAAACATGTTTGCTTCGAACATCGAGCAAAAATTATGGACGTTTGAATCTTGTTCGAATCGAACATTTTGGTTGGCTTCGAGCATTTGTCTTGAGTCTTGCATGGTACACACGTTCGTACTTGCTCGAGATCGAGCAAGTTCATCGAGCATGCACGTACGTGTGTACTTACCATTATTGATTAGCATTTTAGATGCATATTATTGCATTTACGATACGATACCTATTAATTTTAAAACTTTTACGATATTAGGAGTTATTACTCTAACTAATATCGCAACTTTAAATGTGACATTTCTACAGCAAATTTGTATGTCCTGGCAGGACGATTTGTGCCTTCAACTTTTGGCGCTGGCAAAATATATTTGATATCCTGCTTTTTAACACCTGCTGTGTCGGGGACAAGAGGTTCAATAAATTTTCGTTAAACCTTGCTCTTTAGCTTTAAAAAAGAAACATAAAAGTCGCACTCTTCATCAGCGTCGATAACTTCCAATATTTGACCGACGTAGTAAATATTATCGGTTTTTGATTTAAAGCTGACGATAACATAATCTTTGACAACAGGCTGTCGTGGTAATGGGGGAAAGTTATCACTTAAAATTATTTCATCGTCTTCGGAGTCACTTACATATTCTTCGGCACCGGAAGACGATTCGCTGGCCCGAAACTCTTCATCCTCATTGGATGTATCGGAAAGAACTACATGCTTCTTTGCTTTTTTTGGTTGCTTAAATAAATATTTCCGGACTAGTTTGACCCTTTTAATAGCTTTTTTTGGTTTGGTTTTCGTAAGTTTTCTTTTCTTTTGTGCCAAGGCTTCTTTTTCAGGGGTATCTGTCGCTATGATGCTCTTTCCACGCTTCCTTGTTGCCTGTTTCTTTCGGGGTTCTGCTTTTAATGGTGGACGGAATGATTGGGGTGAAATAAAGTTACTTGGTCCAGAGACATCAATTTCAGCCTTTGAAGTGTTTGGCAACACAGGAGTATTAGATACAGCAGTACCTTGAAGTAATTTTGAAGTACCCGGCTTGTCAGGAGTGTTCGCTATAATTGTAGGAGTGTTTAGTTCTACTACGGTATCATGCTTAGGCTTGGATGTGCGTGGGATTGCTTCATTAAGAGCTTTGACGGCGGCTTGTTTTAGTGTTATGGGAGTAATTGTAGCGGTTTGGGGAATGGATTCGACTTGTTCCAAGATCGAAGAAGATGCGCAGGGTGATAGTTCTGCGTCGTGCTCCTGATCAACTGAAGTCACTGGTGGAGACCGGGCACAGATGTCTTCTGTGTCAGTGTCATCGTCATTTTCAGCGGCAGGCCTGTCTGTTACACAGCTTGGTAGAAAATCTATGTCAGTAAAAATTTGGTCATCGAACGGATAAATTCCACACTTTTTAAAAGCATTTATTATGTTTGATGGGGTCATTCATTTGAGGTACGCTTGTCCAACGCATTCCGCAACATTGTAAATTGTCATGCCTTTTCCAGGGTTGCGCATCATAAAAGAGTCGACTGCAGCGTTGTAATACACTTTAAATGGCCCGTGCAACCCAACATCCAACGGCTGCATTTTAGCTGTTGTGTGCGGGTGAAGAGTCAATACTGTGACTCCATTAGCTTTCGCCAAATCAAGAGCTTTTATGGATAGATGACTCTCATGATTATCCATAATGAGGAGCGCCGGATTATCCTTCGATGCCGATGAATACTTGATAAAGTGGCGTTTTACAGCAACGAACAGGTCAGTAGTCATCCATCCACTTGGACTTGCCAATCCGAGGGTTCCTGGTGGAGCACCATAAATCATGTTCGGTTTGTAATTCTTCCTGGGGAACACCATTGCTGGTGGTAAGGCTTGACCATGTGCATTTACAATACAAGCAGTAGTTACTAAGACTCCCCGCTCTGCACTCGTTACTTTGCAAACATTCCGTCCTTTGGGTGCCAATACCTTTTGCGGCTTTTGTACTGTCGTAGTAGAGGTTTCATCTAGATTATAAACACGACTGCCGTCGCCAAATTGGGGATGACGCTCATATATTTCTTTCAAATTTTTAAAGAACCTTTGCACGTTACTTTTATTGAAAGCGGTTGCTCTAGCCAAGCTGCATGCTTCTGGTTTTCGCACAGACAAGTCTGTGAACCTTCTCTTAAACCCACGAAGCCAGTCGCGTCCAGCCATCTCATTGACTTCCCATGATTTTGGCATTTTAATGTCGTTTATTTTTGTTACTTGATAGGCGATTCGGCAACATTCTCGTGATGTGAGGTCAAAGAACTTGTCAGCACATTCGACTATGTAATCGTGAATAGTCAGCTCCTGTTCGTGAGTAAAAACCCAGTTTACTGAATTTTTTTGATGTATCTTTGTAAGGTTTGATAGGGAATACCGCATTGTATGGCCGCTTTTCGAATACTTTGCCCCTTGACATGAAGGTCAATTGCAGTTTGCATTTGAGCAGCGGTGGTGCTCCCTTTTTTTCTAAATTCCTTCCGGATTCGACCCATTCTGAAATTGATAAGTGTAAATTTACAACATGCCCTAAATGCAAATATATTTCATCGTGCATTTAGTATTTTTGAGTAGCAGCATACAGTGGGTCAGGTATGGCACACAATGAGTCCGGTATTGCACCATAACATTTATACTTGGCTTCTTGTGTACCATTCAATGGTACACAATGAGCCAGGGAGTGTACACAATGAGTCGATGGCTCATTGAAAGCACAAGAGAAACGATTCATTGTGTACACCCCCGGTCCCAAGTTATTTTGGGTTATGTAGCTTCAAACAAAAACATGTGGTTACAACTTAAACGACTGTAAAAGAAGCTCAGATAAACCCTTTATACATGCAAGTTATACAGAAAATAAAATAAAAATAAAGAAAAAGCATGGGAAAACAAACTACTTACGTATTTTTTTTAGCTTTTCGATCACAAAAACGAAATACTCTGGGTGACACACGCGTTCCTCACCGAATCTTGCCAGCGACTGGAAGGGAAGGGGCGCGGCCAAAATCTAGCCGTGCATGCCGTAAACGCGGAGCGGCAACGTTGCCTTTCCGAGTTAGATTTGGTGTCTCATTGTGTACCCGTGGCTCATTGATGCCACCCCCACCCTAACTATCACGGCGTCGGCATCACTACACAAAACATGTCATTGTTGCTGCCAACACCTGCCACTCCCCACTCTAAACTGCATAACGACACTAGTGACACCTGCCGAGCTATTGGTTTTTTAAGTACGAGAGTTTTTGGAACACGTAGATTTTTCCGCATGCAGATAGATGGCGTTGTTAACACAATTTAGCCTGATTTTGTATAGTGACGGTTTGGATATCAATGTGCGTATAGTTGTTACTACCTATTCTTTTAAATCTTTTGATGTAATTCCATATTCTAGATTCTGGTGTTAATCTGTTAAAACTACTACATAAATTTTGCCATGACAATGTACTCTCCTCTCCAATTGTTCTTTTCTTTAAAGCATCAAATTTTTTATATTTAATATAATTTTCAATACTAGGTACAGACTTATAGTTTTTCAAAGCTTGTTTTGAATCCTTAACTACTTGTTCACACTTCTTATTCCACCATGGAACTGGTTTTCTATTAAGTTTTGAATTAGTGATTGCCTTATATTTAGGTATTGTTTTATCTCTTAAACTATTTAAAATATTTATAAAAGTATCATATAATAATAATGGATGGCTATTGTTATTATCTATGCAAGAAAAAGCATTTTTTGCTAGATTGTAGTATTCTATCCAATTAGCTTTATTATAAACATATTTTTTCTTCCACAGGGTTTGTAACAGCCTCAATAAAAAGTTGGAAAGTGATAGCTACCCATAGGATCATCAGAAACATACCATTCACACAGATGAGCTACAGAAGAATTGACTAGAGTTAAATGTATTGCTGAAGCATGTGTATTAGGGCGAGGAAAAGTTGTTGGAGTACTATTCATAATACATAAATCATATTCATCTATAATGTCATATAAACAATTACCTCTGCTATTACTATTATGACAACCAAATGAAACATGGTGGGCATTAAAATCACCCATAATTATGTATGGCTTAGGTAAGATATTTAAAATATTTTTTAACTTGTTTGAATCGAACCTTGTGTTATTTGGTGGACAATATACACAAAGAATACAGATATTTCCTGCTTGTAATAGCTATATTTTGTAAACATTCATAGAATGGTGTATTTTTAATACTATATTTTATACCATATTTTATTAGTATGCCTACACCATTACATCTATTTTCAGAATTTTGTATAAAAAAATATAATTAGGAAAATGGGGAATATTTGATTTGTTAGTCAACCATGTTTCATTCAGTAAACAAATATCAATATTTGTATCAGATAATAAGTTTTGGAGGAGTGGTTTCTTGCTCTGTAAACTTTGTATGTTATACTGCATTATGTTTATATATTTATCTATTATATTAAATGAGACAGAAATATTTCTTTTATTTTCTTAGATGTTAAGGGTGTTGCTGGCAACATTTAATATTTTGTTAATTTTTATGTATAGCAACATTGTTTTCTTCCTTATAATAAATGGCTTCGGATCGAACAGACGTGTTTTCACTGTGCTCTTCCATCTTCTATCTACCTAAATTCGTGAGTAAATCCAGTCACTTCCATCAAACACAGTCCACTGCCGGAACGCCCCTAACATTGGTCCTACATCGCGCGGAATAATAATTTTGGAGAAGGCGACCCAAGCAAGAGTGACTGCAAATTGCCACGCGAGGTTTGGTATAGAAGCTCGAATTTGGAAGCAAAAGATAGTACAGTGCGAGGATACGCAAAATACAAGATATCATCGATACCAGCAAACGAGAAGAGGTATTTGGTGCATTATTATAATAAAATACAATTTTCATTTCTGCCGATTGCACAAACAATAGCATTCCTTTGTGTGCAAGCAAGACAAAAAACCATACTACATCGTTGGGTGCTGTGCAGCAGAAAGAGAAAAAACATAGACAACGTTTCCTGTTGGCGCCAGAACCATAGACCAGAAAACCAGCGAGCTACAAAATCCCGCGTTTTCGGTGAGCCAATCACAGAGGAGGTTTCCTACAGTTGGCAGCTCTGCGACCTGTGGACCAATCACAAAGCTCGGAGTCGACGGCGCTAGGTTGGCAACATTAGAATCCTGCATAAACGTGGACCAATCACGCAGCTCGGAGTCGACGACGCTAGGTTGGCAGCATTGGTGTTTCGCGTAATAAGCGGCAGGGGGCGCCAGCGCATCACAAGAGACGCGCATTTCCTACACAAGACAAAGAAGTCAACGAGTCTAATCCGCCATTTTATTTATCCTTTGTTAGCAACATTTCCGTAGTGTTTTTTTCTCCGTATAAGATTGTATTGTGTGATCGTATATTGTGTCGTATAGTGGATTATATAAAATATGGAGGATTTAAATATGGAAAATTTAAAAAAGATAAATGCAAACCGAGGATATACTAAAGGTATCATAACCCGTTTATATTCTTTTGTGTCAGATCAAGTTAAATTAACTTCAGGATCATTAGAATCTCTTATTGTAAAACGCGACAAATTATTAGCAACGTTTTCGGAATATGAATCATACAATAAAGAGCTTTTGACATTAACTTCGTCTGACACGGAAGACTTCAGTGAAACTGAAGACAAATATTATCATTGTCTTACATTGTTTAATGAAGCAATTAAATTAAAGCAGTCTGAGAATTTGCAAGGCAAATCCACGGAGACAGATAGCAGTAGTAGTAGTGTTAATAAGACGAAACTGCCCAGTATCAATATTCCATGTTTTACAGGAAATTATTGCGATTATCTTAACTTCATACAAATTTTTAAATCTGTCATTCATTATGATAAGACACTAGACAATGTCCAAAAATTATACTATCTTAGATCATTTTTAAAAGATCAGCCTTATGATCTCATAAAAAATATGCCTATTATCAGCTCTAGTTACGAAGATGCACTAAAATTATTAGACAAAAGATATTATAATAAGTTCAAAATTACCTCGGAATATGTAAACATTCTTTTAGACTTGGAAAAATTATCAAAGTTCCCAAGTGCTAATAATATTCGAACTTTCATTTCAGTGGTCAGTCAAACATTGGCTGCATTACAGAACTTAAATTCTAGGGTAAAGGAATGGGACCCCATCCTTTTAGGTGTGCTTACGCGTAAGCTTGATACATACACTGCACGCGAGTACCAATTAGATCGAGACCAGGAAAAAGAGCCATCGGTCACCGAGTTCTTGGACTATTTGAGTAAACGTGCTCAGGCCTTGGAGAATACTAACACATCTGAAGCTGAACATCAGCAGCGCGAGAAACGTCAAGCCTTTACACCTTCTAAAAATAAAATAGCATTAACAACTACCAAGTCTGCCACGGAATGTCACTTCTATATTGCTGCCGCATGAAAATGTGACACAAACCACTTGCAATGATCCAGATAGCCAACTTCCAAAGGTAACAACACCATATTTACATAAAACCAAGTTTGTCATATAGTGGCCGGACCCTTGGATTTGAACTTTATTAATAATGAGGTTGTAACACTTGTTTGTGCCAATGTGACTCTGAGATTAGTGACAATATTGCCAAATTTTGGGAAGTGGAGAAGGTTCCACAATTATTATTGGAACAAAGTTCAGAACAGCAATTAGTAGAAAATAATTTTAAAGAAACATATAAGTTAGAAAATAATAAATTTCAGGTAGACTTGCCATTGAAGTTTAATACCTGCAATATATATCAAAATTTAGGTAGTTCCTTTGACTTAGCCTTACACAGATTTCTCAGCCTAGAAAAAAGGCTGCTTAAAGATAGTAAGTTATATGATAGTTACAAAAATTTATAGATGAGTATATAGAACTTTGTCATGGGCACTATGTTGATATAAATTTATATAATCTCAATAAAGATCCAGTTTATTTTATGCCCCATCATGCTGTAATAAATACACAAAATAAAAGCACACCAACAAGGGTTGTGTTTGATGCCTCAATGAAGACTAGGAATAAGGTATCATTAAATGATTTATTGTTAAATGGTCCAGTCGTTCAAAATGACCTATTTGATATTATATTATTATTTAGGTTTGGAGAATACACACTTAGTACTGATATTAAGAAAATGTTTCGCAATATATTAGTCAACCCAGAGCACACTTCGTTACAAAATATTCTTTGGCGTGAAAATCCTAATACTGAAATAAAATGTATTAAGCTTGATACTGTCACCTATGGCATGAAATCATCAGGCTATTTAGCAACACGTTGCTTATATGAATTAGCACTTAAGCATGAGCATGACTTTCCGCTGGCAGCGCATATTCTAAATAACTGCACATATGTTGATGACGTATTATATGCATGCTCAAGTCTAGACACAATGCTTGAGGCTAGGCAGCAGTTAATTGCTTTACTGAAATATGCAATGATTGCATATTGATTTGCATAAATGGGCTTCCAATGACAAGGAGTATTTTGTCTGGCACACCTGAAAGCGACTGGTTGTTTGCTGAACATGAATTTCAAAAGAATAATATTAATATGAAGGTTTTAGGTCTCATATTGGATTTTAGTAAAGACTGCTTTGTTATTAAAAATTCAAATATGTTAGAAAGTAACAGCACTACTACAAAAAGGGAAGTCCTTAGCCTAATTTCAAAGTTTTATGACCCAATGGGTTTTGCTAGCCCAATAATCATTGGTGCAAAGGGTATCATGCAAAAGGTGTGGTCTCAAAATATTGGTTGGGATGAGCAGTTGCCTCCTGACTTAGCTCAGGAGTGGCTCCAATTTGCTTCTAGTTTAATTGCTATGAAATATATTTATTTAAGGCGGCACATTCCAACTAAAAATGCAATAGAATTACAATTGATAGGTTTTGCTGATGCATCCAGTTCTACTGGCTATGGTTGTTGTGTATATCTTCGTGTGGTTGATCACACAGGTAATGCTGTGCTGTACCTACTCTGCTCAAAATCACGGGTAAACCACGGGCAACTAAAAATGACAATACCCAGGCTAGAACTAAATGCAGCATTATTATTAGCAATGTTGATGGAAAGAGTGTTCAAAACATTAAGTAGTAAAATTCAAATTCATAATGTTTATCTTTTTACAGACTCAAAAATAACATTAGGGTGGATAAATACTGAATTGATTAAATTACAAGCATATGTATGTAATAGGGTTAATGTAATACAACAAAAAACAAATAAGTGGTCATGGCTCTATGTACCATCCACAGATAACCCTGCTGATTTAATTAGTAGAGGTATTAACCCTCGAGAATTTCCAAACTGCTTCCTTTGGTGGAACGGTCCAAAATTCTTGCAATGTAAACATAATTTTATAACATGTTTAGATATACCTGAAATTTTACCTGAATTAAAACCTATAACAAATGTATCTAATAAAGTTGTCTTATCAATATGGGTAGACAAAAATATTTGTGAAATATTAGAGCGGTATTCAGATATAAATAAAATTATTAGAATAATTGCATATATTTACAGATTCTATAATAATTTAAAAGGTTCTAATAAAATTAAGGGCTTTTGTCTTAGCGCAAGTGAGTTAGAACATGCATTAAATATAATTATAAAAAATGAACAGGCTGTGCATTTTAAAGCTGAATTGCAATCATTATACAAACACAATTCAGTTCAAGGTTCAATTGCTTCTTTGAATCCGTTTATAGACCGAAATGGCATGATTAGAGTAGGTGGTCGGTTAGGAAATTCAGAAATACCTCTACCTCAAAAACACCCTATACTCTTACCTAAACAGTCTAGAATAACTGAACTTATTATTCAAAGTGAACATGTTCGCTTATTACACGCTGGACCAAAACTGCTTTTATCTAATTTGAATCAAAAATATTGGCTTATAAATGGAATTCGTCAAGTAAAAAAGGTAACACATAAATGTTTAGTGTGTTTCAGATTGAAGGCTGGGCAGCAAAGCAACTAATGGGATCCTTGCCTCAGCATCGTGTAAATCCATGCAGATCGTTTCAAAAGGTGGCAATAGACTTCGCTGGGCCAGTCCAAATAAAAAATTCTCGATTAAGAAAGGCAGTGATAAGCAAGGGATATGTATGTGTGTTTGTCTGTTTTGTGACAAAGGCGATACATTTAGAATTAGCATCAGATCTTACAACAGATGCATTTATGGCATCTTTTAAGCGGTTCATAAGTAGACGTGGCTTGCCCAGTGATGTATTTTGTGACAATGGAGGATGCTTTCGTGGGGCAAGGAACCAACTTGCTGAGCTGTATAAATTAATAAATTCTGATGCTCACTGCACATTTTGTAAATGAATATGTTTCAAAAATCGGAATTAACTTTCATTTCACACCAAGTTATGCTCCAGTTTTCGCAGGGCTTGCGGAAGCGGCCGTAAAGAGCATGAAATTTCATTTGAAGCGTATTGTCCTAAATTCTATATTAACTTATGAACAGTTATATACAGTGCTATCCCAAATAGAGGCCATTCTAAATTCACGTCCGATCTTACCTCTGTCTCAGGACATTAACGACTACTGTTATCTGACTCCGGGGCATTTTTTGATCGGCAATGCGTTGACAATGTATCCAGAAAAAAATGAAGCTGATAGTAATACAAATAGAATAACATTTTGGCAACAATGTATACAATTGCAACAAAGATTTTGGAATGCTTGGCATAAGTACTATTTAAATACGTTACAATACAGAGGCAAGTGGCACAATTCAATGCCAAATGTTACTGTAGGTTCATTGGTTCTTTTGAGGGAACCCAATGCACCCCCTTTGACGTGGCCCATGGCACGTGTAGTGAATGTATACCCAGGTGGTGATGGCAAGGTCAGAGTTGTACAAATAAAAACTCCTAATGGTAAATTGTATAAGAGATCATTGCAAAGCATTAGTGTATTACCTGTCAACTAAATGCTATCATTACAAACTGTTTAATAAAAATGCTTTCTAAAGTTAATATTGACGACCTCCATAGTCGAGTAGATAGTACACCGGTTTCAAGGTGTCGCCATCTCTGAGGTCCCGGGTTCGAATCCCGGTGGGGGCAAATGTTCGTGTGATGAATGCCAGCATTTGTACCTTAGTCATGGTTGTTGATATATACATATTTCAATAAAAATTATTTATATATGTATAATATATGTATGTCTATCCGTTACCCTAGATCCCATAACACAAGCCTTACAGAGCTTAGTTTGGGCTAGGCTAATTGGTGTAAGTGTAACAAATATTAAATATTTATTTTATTTATTGTAATGTAATAATACTCTTACTCACCAACTAGATTTATAAAGAAAACACAAATAATACAAAATAACAAAGTGACTGATTTAATTATCAACTTTAACACTATAAAGGTAGATTTAAAACTTTAACACTATAAATGTATATTTTTTAATAACTAAAATAAAAAAATTAAAATAGCCAATTAAAATAAATAACTTTATTATGTACTTAAAATAACAAATTTTAATGAGTAGACACAAGGGCAGGTTGGTTCTGGTGCTGTTTGATCAATCTCGGCAAGGATATTTAACAACAATAGTTGATCAGGGTATTGAAATAAACTATTTATTATGGTAATTCTAAAATCTAAGAAATAACATGTATTCTAATGCTAAATTCTCCCCCGGTGGTTAGTACTGAATACCTTCCTTGAGACTGGGTCCAGACACTCTTCCTTTAATATATTGCAGCTATTCTTCTTAACTTTTATATAGTTTTCTCCAAGGATATTGTATTTATTTTTCTTACATAAATTTGTAGGGCCGGGGCTTTCAGGTTTAACTACCTCCCGGTACCTTTTTGCCCTGTTACATATCATAAAATGCTACATTATCATAGTCATGGACTCACTGTGGGTGGTCTATGCGGTTCAGAAGGAACCCATATACATTATTGTTCTTCATACAATTAAATCTGACAACTAGGTTACAAAGAAAAATATCAAACATGATCTATTGAACATTCATCAAATTATGGTACATTTACATTTTAAAAGAACAAGAATTTACATTTATGATTAAATACAAACACCAATTACCTCAAATACATGAGATTAGCAGCTGAGCAACTAATTTCAGCATGATTTTGTATGGGTGGTTAAGCCTACCCGCTCAAAACAAATATCAATAATTATTTGTGAAAATCATTACTATTGGGAACAAATTGAAATTAAAAGAGTATTACTACAACTATTACTGACCTTTTTATCGGGCTTTCAATAAGTAAATATTTTAGTTTATTATTTTTCCTAAGTGCCGGTGGCAACTCAATTTAATTATGTTCCAACAGATATGGATAATTTTATGGGAAATAAAATACTCCTGAAATTTGTGATCCTGACACCACTTTCAGTAACTTTTATACGATTTTTATATCACGAAATACCTATGCGTGAGATTTTTACAATAGATCGATTCCCAATTCCCAGATTTCAGATCTCCAAGTCACAGATTAGTATACCATTACAGATTGCTTACCACCGATGAGGCAAAGACTATATAGACGATGTATAGTATGTGATGTTTGTTATTTAATGGAACTAGGATGGTGTGGAAACTATGTCGATCCGCCACAAATAAAGGAAAGGAAGAATTGATCTTCCTAAATTTAAGTTTAATTCTAAATGATATTTTTGTAACCGGCAGTGCAAATAGTTTGTTGTTAATTAGTATCCGGTATATAATCTGTGGGCAGTTAATAATCTACGACACTGTTTTTAATCTATGAATTCCGGAGTGATGTTTCAGTATTATTAATAAAGAACCTACGTAGACGACGCTTGGCTAGATTTGATTGCCTAATTTGCGCTATAGATAATGGTGTTAGGATCATGATAAGCGGCCCACACTATAGAACTGTCAATGTCAAAGTAACAATTCGACGAAAACATAACCAATGCAAGATACAATTGTAAATGTGAATTTAATCAATATGAATAAAAAAAGTGTCTTTAATAGTACTTAAAATCAGTGAAAAAAAAAGTGTTACATTATAATATTAATTACACAAGTAATCATAAATGTTTTACCTCAAATAAAATAAATTTAGCTCTGTTACAAAATAAAAGTAAGTAGTTTAGTATAAGATAACATAAGCAACAAGTTGCAGAATGTTTGGTAATTTAAGTTGAACCATATAACATATACACAGACAGACATGTATTTGCTAAATATTGTAAAACGAATTACTGTTGGTATGTATATTATTACTATTGTATTTTCTAGTTACATAAATAAATAAAAGGTATGTTTAATTGCTATGGTTATAATATGATACTGTAAGAATATATTAATTTCTTAAAAACAAAGTGTTCAAAGTTTCATATTAATTTGAAATTAAGCGAGATTTATTTATACTTGAAACTAAAGTTTGATTGGCTGTAAATTGTATATTTCCTGGCTGTACTAAGAAATTGATTGTAAGCAAAATTTTGATTATGTCATTCATACATAACATGACACAAAGAAGGTTATTTGATTGTTTAAAGTATTGTAACCTAATCTTTATTTTATTAATGTTATAAAAAAATTTATAGTTTTTTCCTGTTTGTCGGTGACATTGTTCCCTTTCTCTCGGGCCGCAGTATGTTGCTGGCAACATTTAATATTTTGTTAATTTTTATGTATAGCAACATTGTTTCTTCCTTATAATTGAAGAATCTGGAGCGGGCAGGAATAATGAAAGACTGTGTTGATCTTGCGACGTCTATTGTAGGATTAACAAACATTACAAATGTGCTCATATTTATATTAAAATTAACTTAAAACTACCGACATACATAATAATATTTCAACTACAAACTACCGACATATATAATAATATTAAATCTACCATACATTACCT
>JAYEAL010000527.1:0-31366 GCA_036419045.1 Scirpophaga incertulas
CTTCGCCTTTGTCTTCGCGTCGTCTGCAGCTGATACAACAACTTCTGTACCTTTTTCATCTCGTTCGGTCTTGATACACTTCATCATCCCTTCGAGTATTAAAAAGTTTTCTGCTGCGAACACCCATTCGTCATAGTTCTCACGACCACGCAACTTCGGCACATTTATAATGTAATTGGCCGCCATTACGACAAAGCGAACGAGCCGAGCACCGGCACCCACGTAGCACAATACACTTACAGTACAGTTTTTACGCGGAAACTGGCCGAACCAATTTGGAAATATCGATAAACGATCGAACTGTAACAAATTACTTTCACAAATGGCCACTCAGAATAGTCTGGGCCCATAACCTCTTAAATGAAACAACCGAGTGCGTTGGAAAAGACAGACTAACTTGTATTTACTTCATAGACAATAGCATAGATACAGTTAACATAAACTACACTAGATGTCACTACGGTACACATTTTGATATACAATCAATAATAATTGTCCGAAGAATCACCTGTTTTATTTTTCAGCACTGGCACGACATTCATAAAATCAAGAGATCAGTACGAAGAACCAAAACGAAAGGAGCCATCATATTGCAGGTCGATGCTAATACCAGCACGACCTGGAAATTTACCGCACGTCGAAGTTTTTATTACATTTTTAACATGTTTACTTAAAACAGGTGACTTCTTCTTCATTCCGGACACCATATGGAACTTCTGCGGTGATTGACTCTCCACGTCACTTTTACGGCTTTAACTTCAATTTGTTGGCATATTTACTAAATTTTGACTTAAGTATTACCCTTGTTTGTTAATTTTTTCATAATAAAATACATTATCCTTCGTGATATATCCATTAGAGTACTTGCAATCGACGAGCATGCATGAAGACGCTCATGAAAGTGGAGGAAGCAAGAGAAGTGTGCCAGGATCGTAGCAAGTGGTCTCTGCCTACCCCAATGGGAACAAGGTGTGACATATGTATATGTATGTATGTATGTACATCCATTATTTGGTTTACCGTCACTGTATAGTGGTTTAGCGTTTCATCCTACAATATAGGTATATCTATTTTTACTTTTCTTATGCACGTGAGACGCCATTGCAGCCTCTCTTAAACAACACACAATGCTATTATATATAAAACTCATTTCAATAATCCATACTAATATTATAAATGCGAAAGTAACTCTGTCTGTCTGTCTGTCTGTTCCGCTTTCACGCCAAAACTACTGAACCGATTTAAATGAAATTTGGTACACAGATAGTCTAGAGCCTGAGAAAGGACACAAGCTACTTTTTTATACAAAAAAGGTTGTAAAGGGTTGTAAAAGGTTGAAAGGAGGGACAATAGGTTGTATGAAAATATTGTTAAAACCACTGAACCGATTTAATTGAAATTTGGTACACAGATAGTCTAGAGGCTGAGAAAGGACAGAGACCTTTTAAACCAGAAAAGGGTTGTAAAAGGTTCAAAGGAGGGGGTGAAAGGTTGTATGGCAGTATTGTTAAAACATATCCTTCCTGTGGGAAATTCGAATATAACGCGGGCGAAGCCGCGGGCGGAAAGCTAGTTATGTTATAAGCTGGAACAGCGGTGACTTGCATAGGATATGAACTTGTAAAATCCACACATCTAAGCTTTCCTCAACAAATCGGAGAACATTATTTATTTAACATAAGACTCCTGCCTCCCCACACTGCTTTATCAGATTTTCAATTACATTCTTGTATAATTTTGTGTTCCCATATCAACAATCGAGATTCGGAAGAGATTTGACCAGTAAATATCATAATTACCATTTATATCACTTCCATAATTATATACATATACAAACTTTCAAACTTAATTCCCGTAATAGATTTATATTGACTATATATTACAGTCAGAAAAACTATAGCCTTTGCTGGGTTTGTTGCTGGTTCTCACAAGAAGCACGAAACGAAGGATACCACCGCAACGGAAAGTCATGGAGCCGTTGGGTCTTTATGGCCAGTAGGTTTCGTGCTTCTTGTGAGGATTCTCAGCCTTCCTCTCCTGCGGAAAAAAAAATGGAGCAATACAAGGTCTCCTGCCTTGTAAACCAATGGCGTAGCAACGTGCAAGTGATTGTAAAACTCCTATTCGCAGAATACATTTTGAATAATAATTCTCTTAGAAAAAAGCGCTCCCATTATCATTTTAATGCATAAAATGGGAGCAAGGTATACCCCCGGAACATAAATTTCGAGTACAAAAGACTCCTGTTAGGAGCGCCGCTCATCAAATGTTAATGATACTGAAGTAGTGTCACATCTATGCGGAGGACATCGCGATAAGTTATGTAATGTACATTGTAACTGCAAAACAGAATATGTAATAGCTAATAAATTCAGGTGGAAAAACTTCATTCTTATTCAAGGGTCGAATCGCGAATTTTCCCCGCCGGTATACTGCCTTAGGGAGCGGTTACTCTAGCTAAAGAATAGCGTTTACCACTTTTTTTACATATTTTTGCACCATATTTTTAAATATGAATGCAAATGTAATAGACCAGTGAATCACCTATAACTCCATTCTATTTTTATAACACAAAATGTGAAATAAATAAAGATTTGTTATACATAAAAATGTTTCTATATATCTTGTTGTTTACAATATCGACTTTTGTAAGAATAAACCATGTCACAACTTTTAAAGTTTAAAACTTAAAGCAGATACTACAATGAACTACAGAGTACGTAAAATAATGGAGTCAATTAATCATACTGTAATTCCCTTAGACCGTACGTACACGTATTTTTCACAGTCTGTAACTGATAATCAGCGATTAACGCCTCTGAGCTGAATTTTTATGTTGCTGTACCACACAATTGTGTGGTATGACAGACAGGCTGTGAGTCCAGCGACATTGCTTTAATTATAATGTAAAATTTTGTATTGAATTATAAGAGTAGTTATTGCACTTTTACATTTTGTAATTTCTTCTCCTTTCTCCTGTCCAGTTCCCAATTTTATTTCGAGTCGGCGCAAAATGTCATCCTTTTCCACTCTCCTGTATCGTTCGCCATTTCGACACTGCATTCCCAAAGAGGGTTGACTTCAGGCAGGCAGTCATAAAACTATAACCCAAATCCTCAGGAATATTTGTAATTTACATCTTTAATTGTTTGTTTGTCTTTTCCTTATTGTGTGTCTGTATGTTTGTAGAATTGTATTATTAATTTTATCTATATTTGATTATTATCATATTCCATGGTGGACACTAATAATAGCATTTCAATCACAACGTTGATTATGAAATTGCGTTTCGCTGTAGCCGTATAACGTTTAAACGAGACAACCACTAATTAGCCATTACTAAAACTGAGGCCTTATAATGGACGCCTCTATATCCATATTCATTGGATGGCCATTTTAATGAGTTATTGCGCGATATTTTCAGTTAAATATTAAAACTCGCCGGGCGATTTAGTGGAAAATTAACTTGGGGTACATTACTTTTAAGAAGTGAAGTGGCTTATCTGATTTCAGCTTGTGGAATGAGACTAACGTGTTTTGTACTGATGTTTGACAAAGTTTGGTTAAAAGTTACCTAGAAGTTTTTACTTGAGAAGATTTTATGATACAGTAGATATTTTTATTACAGTAGATTAAATTACCAAAAAAAAAACTTCATAGTTTACCTTATCTAATTAAAAAGTTAACGTGATGTCGCTTAATCTATTTACAGACACCACCACAGCCTGACTGGTGTCATTCTATATTTGGTCTATTATATTTGGTCTATCTTCAGGTTACCTTAAAATTATACCAAATACTTGTTGATATTAGGTTTCTTCGTCTTTATCTTCTGTCTCACTCATATTCAGAGGTCGGAATTAGGTAAAGTTATATTTTTTTATTTTTTTTTATTTATTTCTTCAGAGTAATGTTACAATATTCTTAATACTAGTAACCTGCCAAACTGTGTAACAGTTTGTCGGCATAGTTTCCGCAGACACACAGGTATTTATTTAATCTAGACACATATTCACTTAATTTTAAGATTATTTCTATTCGCACACATACACACATTTACAGAAATACACTCACTTACACGAACACTAGCGTACACTTACACACACCCTCGCACACACGAACATATACGCTACATGCGCACGCGCGCACATATACGCTACGCACACACACACGTTACCGACATTATATATTTCTCACCTAGATAATCCCTATGGGCACATGGACAAATAGTGTCTTTTAAGAATGTTTTTGAGCAGACTTCGGGAAACGTTGTCCTGCTGACATGTTATTTCATGTGGCAGGTTATTTAATATTGTAGGAATAAGCCACCGCCTGGTACGCTTGCCGAAATAATTAATATATCCAGGGACCCTGTATATATGTACTTGCATTGAAATGTTGATATAAATGTGGACCTTCCCGGGATTTCTAATGGACAATCCCGTGTGGCCAACAATATTACAAATAAATTAATAATAAAAACGTCAGAGATAGACAAATAAAACAAAGATAATTAGCATACAATTTTTATCAGTTTACATTAATTCACAATACTAATTAAAATTAAAATGAGTAGACCGATTTATTGCTAATAGATAGTTTGAATGAGGTAGAAAGAGACAAAATATTGTCCATTCCGTTAAGCGGAAAGTGCTCCGCATTTCCGCTATTGTATTCCTTTGTTCTCACAAGCTATGTTGTGCGATCTACAAATGTGGCAACATGGCGCGTATTGGAATTTTGCGATTTCGGACATCTGATGTCATTGATATAAGTTTGGTAACGTTACGCGTGCAGTAAGTATTATAAATTGTGTTAAATAAATAACTTTTTATTTAAAAAATCACGGGAGTTTGAGGCATATCCACAATATTTTTTCGCTGTATGTAATTATTGTAAGTACATGAATAACACTATATAATTCCGACCTCTGCTCATATTACAAATAGTAAGTCATGTGACAGATAAATTATGTGTTTCAGATCATTGATCCCCGACGAAAAAACGACAGGCTATTAAAAGTTTGACGTGTCTCTTTGTAGCATTATAACTCCCAAACGAATAAACCAAATTTCATTTCTTTTTTTTTGTTTGAAAGGTGAAATAGTTGGGAGTATTTTACCGGTGTTTCATGGAAATCGATTCAAGATAACCGCCATTAAAAATAGACTAAATAATTTGGCACAACTCCCTCAATATTGGTATCAACTAAAAGAACTTGAGTAGCAGTATGATAGTATGACAAATTTCAAATTCAAGATGGCCGCCACCACAAAATGGCGAAATTATGTAATAGGTGCTTGATTGCTATGAATAGCGATAAGTGATTTTATTTAGATTAAATATATATCACATATGGTTGTTCGACATTCAACATGACATTCCAGAAGGGAAATGTAGTTAGTTTAGTTAAATCCAAACCAGTATTTAATGCATTTTCATGTCATTACGATAAATTTAATGTCAACGCAATAAATTATCTGATTACTCCTAACAAACTACTTCTAGTGTGTTAAGAGCAATCAGATGTTTCGTTGAAACTCAAAGTAAACATCCGCCTTTTGCAAATCTCTTTCTAAAGCCAGCTCCTCGGGCTCCAATCAACTTAAATAGTAGGAAAGCATTATTCAGTGCTTTGTCCTATACACGTGACTGGCGGTATTTAGGGGTGGGCGAAATGGGCGCTATTTATGCTTTAAGGACTGTATCATCCACATTTCCATAACACAGGGATCCCATTTCACTCTGGAATAATGTATGATACGACAGAGTCATTTAGGGAGGTTCCGTCTGACGCATAGTTTGTGACAGGTCGTATTTTTAGGTCGCAGGCGATCCTGTGACACCTGTGTCGTGAACGGTTCGTTTGCTTACTGAGAAGGGTGGTACACCTATTAACTGGGATACAAGCTTTTGCATGTTTCATGATGAGGGATTAGCTTACTTTAAGCTTTTGAAAGTTGATCTCTTATTTATAGGTAAAGAAACTAAACTCACACTACCAGATCACGCAGCATTGCTTCATTGCTTGACGACCCTCCGTAGTCGAATGGTTAGTGGTTTGAAGGTGTCGCCATCTCTGAAGTCTCAGGTTCGAGTCCCCAAAGTGATGCATTTGTCATGTTGTGTGTTAATATATATTTCTATCAAAAATATTTATATATGTTATAATATATGTATGTCTATCCGTTTCCCTAGATCCTATAACACAGGCGTTACTGAAGTTACTTTGGGCTAGTCTAATTGGTTTATTTATTATTAAGTTAATGAAATATAAAAAATGGACGCAGTAATACTTGACCGTAAACCAGCCAAGTACAAGCTAGACTCGCTTATGAAGGGTTTCGTACGATTATCTCTAAATCCGCTACAAAAATCGTGTTTGTTCTACAGGATCCACATTTAAAAATTGTTTGGGGGTTAATGTCAATTAATTAATTATATCCGGCTCGAAGGACCAATGTTTGGGGGTTGATGTCAATTAAATCTAAATGTCAACTTAAACTAATGTCAAATGTCAATGAGTGCCAAAAATAATAAATTAAAATGCAAGGTGAGAGTTGTTGTCACGATTTCTAATTCAACACTAAAACAAAAACTATGTATAATTTAACCATTACGGCCACAGACCGCATTAAAAAAAAATATATTTATTTTCAAAGTGAATGTATAACTAAATATTTCGCGAATATTTCAAACGTCTTCCTGATGCAACACAACATTTTCCTCAAGTTATCACAATGTAACACGCTTTTATTTATAAATGGGGACTATGATAAAGAGGCGGGACGAGATTGAATAATTATGTATGGTGAAAAGTTTTAGTGTTAATAATTTATTTTTAACTTTTTAGTTCATTTTATTTTTAACTTTTTAGTTCATTTTATAAACAAATAATAAAAGCTTGTTTTTAAAAAGGTTTTTTTTCTGTAATTTTATTTTTAACTTTTTAGTACCTCTACAGGCTTGCCGAGAACAAGCCCTTTCATTTGATACCCATATTGTAGGAACGAATAAAAGAAAGTTATCCGCCATTTTTGGTGTACGTCACTCTTAATCCAATACACTCACATTTTTGTATTGTGTTTGAATTCATGAGCCACTGCATTATCTTCAGAAATCTCCTATCCTATTCACCCCTGCTTATTGTCTGGTCATTGCAGTAAATTTAATTTTTACCTCGCCTTCGTATAATTTTATGTAACGTAATAAGAAGCCTTGAACCAAAATTTCAACGCTCCAGCGATCCCACAAAGCCTTCGGTTTCCAATTCCACAGCTAATAAGACCTCCTCCAGATCCAACTTCCGCAGCGCTTTGATCTGGCCAATAATGAACGCAGCTAATTAACGCTTCCGCGTACGGACTTGTAGCGGCATAGTTTAGTTTAAGCCGTAACTTATTGGGCGTCTTCGTGGAACCCTGTCTAATGTTTCCTGTAAACTCGCACGTGATTGACGTGGGTTGGAACAGTGAAGTTTTTAACGACTAACTTGAAATTAAGTAGAACACGTCTAGCGGTATCTTGATTTGTTATGCTGCTAGTTCTTTTTAACAGACAACAGTGATTTGTGTTACAAACGGCAGGGAAGATGGTTTAACACATATGCTATTAACAGAAGAGTTCTATCTTATCTAACTCCCGCAGTAAGATCGACAAATATATCGGTACTATTCATATCCTTGGTATCAAACGCCTTTGCTATGACCAATGCCACCGTCAGATGTTAAAATTATAAGTGACATCCATTCCATAATCGTCAAGTCATAAATAAAGTCCTATAAACAAAAATTGAAAAATTCTATCCATGTAATGGGTTTCAGACGTCGCGTCGCTATGAAAAATTCCGCTATCAAATGTTAAAATTATCTGTGACATAATTCCATAATCGTCAAGTCATAAATAAAATCATAAAAACAAGAATTGACGAATTCCAACTCTATGCCATCAGTTTTATTGTCACCCAAATCAATGGCGCCTACTAAAAACACTGGACCAAAAGATACCTCTGACATTCCAAAACCGACCAGTACAACAACACGATCAAATCACAGCAGACAACAACTTTCTACGTGTCCGTCGTTAGTCACAAAATGCAGTGTCATGAGCGGTACAATTTACGACAGTCTAAATTAGACGTGAACAGATGTAAACGCTTCCGACTAAACTGGTCGGAGGTGTAAATATGCGGGAGTCAACATGCCGGCCGGTGTGTCAACAATCGTTGATTACCATAGCTTTGAGGGAATGGAGGTCGATTCTCGGAGTAGCGGATTAGTATCGGTGTCGATTTATCGAACTGAACTCGCATTTGCTATTTGAAGATCTGTCATCCTGTATACAAGTGTATTGCACAGGCATTTGCATCAACATATTCTTTGTCTTCTCCTTCATAATCTCCTGTAGAACCAACAGCTTTTTTAAATTACTTATCTCTTAAAAACGTTATTTAAAAAAATGCTGCATAAATTATATTTAATAAACCAATGAGGTTTTTAACACATGTTATTATTATTAAATTAGGTATGCAATATACTGTTTAAGAATTATTGATTAATTATTCTTAAACTTAAGTTTAATATTGTTAGGTATAGCATTATGCATAGTACGCAATTCCGGAGGTAGGTTATTTAAAAGGCGAGAAACCAGTTAAGCACTTGTTCGTTCACCATAAGCATTGTTCATGCCGATCATCGTACGTAACTTTAGTTCCCTGGCGTGTTATTTCATCTCTGATGAAGATGAATGATTTATGAAGGAAATTTTTGCAATAAATTAATTTGGAAAAACTTACGTTATCCTGAAGAAATGTTCAGAGTATTGACCAAAGAAACGTTTATGAAATAATTAATTAACGTTCAATAAGTTACAGCTTAGATAGTAGCCAAAGAGGCGAGAGTATGCATCAGTACAACTATATCAGCTTTGAGTAGAATCAGAAGAAGAGCTTTTGGAGTGCCGTCTGCTCACCTTTCAATTGATAAATGGTGTGACGAAATTGATCTGAAGCTCATAAGCTTAGCGGTTATAAATGTTATTAAGTAAAGTATTGAAGTAATTAAATTGTATAGGAGATCGCGGACGTAGAACAAATCTAAGTGAGGGTATTTAAAACGACGACCGAGTTCTTAGCAGTTAGTAGCTTGATTTACGAAAGCGAAGCCGGGGCGGGTCGCTAGTTAATTAATAATTACGTTGTAAGTAGATGGTCAATAAATAATTGTTAACATTAGCATGTAGTCCCAGATATTTGAGATATATACAAATACCACACAATCGTATCGTATTTGTTATAAACCTGTAAAGACAGTGTAAGGGAATAAATAAATAAATCACATTTTGTAAATACAACATATCATAATCGAACAATAAGTTAATAAAAAAGTGCAATAAATTAATGCAATTAAAAGATATCAAAACAACTCTTCCAAAGAATATAACAAACACCCTCGAATTGACAATAGAAGGGACAGTTTTGACGAAATTCATAAAAATTGTATACTAGAATAGTCTCTTGAAGACAAATAAAAATAAATTCTTATCAGTAACAAGTTTAAAGATTGTATTGCCTATTCAAACAGTTACTTTGGCCGACTATTAATTAATGTGCATAATTTCGATAGGGCAATATCTAACGTAGAAGACTTTGGCGATACAACTGATTAAAAAAGTGAAATAGGCAACGTTTGTATAATGAAAAACTTTATGTCAGCCGATAAAATTGTTGTTTTATATACACAAGATGGCTTTCATAGCGGATCTCTTTATTAAGTGATAAAATCGCTTGATAAGCTTAATGTGAAATTGAGTCAATACTGTTTGCCCATTTAGGAAATGAGTGCCAACACTGTCTATTGAGAATAGCGTCTGAATAGAAGATAAGCGTCTAGTCTGTTGTGGTTTCATCAATGTAGAATTCTATAGTACAATAGCACTGTGTAGAAAGCATAAGCCAGTTCAACAATATCATTTTGTTGGAAATTGAGAGATGAGGATTTACAAAGCAAATTTTGTTTATTTTTTGAACGTACCGAGAATTTATTACAGGATGGGGCATTCGACCCATCAAATTTTTTGATCGGAGTACAAGACTTAGGATTCATTCCATCATAAAGCCAGAAGTTGATGTCTTATTTTTAATTTAAATATCATAATGGCTGTATATCATTGGGATATTTCTGTTTTATCAATGTCTTATAACTGGTTTAATAATGACCGCCTCTTTATTATTTTTGTCGGATAAATTCTTTCTGTGTTAGTTACAAAAATAAAGACTTGCTGGTAGCAAATATGGGTCGGAGGTTATGTATCTCTGTATTAAATCAAATACGCGACACCAATTCACCAAGTCACCAGATCACCAAGATAAATGGTGTAATCCCATTTATCGTTGTGAAAAAAGTCGCAACGATAACAGAGAAAAAAGAATTTAAAAGGCCATAACTCAACCGCGCCCTTTCTAGAACCCTTCCAGGGAAGGCCAGGAATACCGGGAACGGGTATAAATCATTCAGTTTCAATTATGCCCACTTACAGGAACGCGTTCCTCGAGATATGTATTTTTTTGGGAATAATGAAAATATTTCTACATAGATATATATACGTGGTAAAACATGATCTGTTTGTTTGTTGTTTTGCGTTCACCTCGTAGGTGACCCGGTGTTCTCCTTGCCTCTTGAGATGCGCGCGGTAGAGTCCTCGCCATTGCGATGCCACGACACATACACCCGAACACCTACCAATTAGCCTTACTAACTTCAGATATAGATTTTTTTTATTTCTTACACTTGCACCAATTACCCTAGCCCAAAGTAGGCTCTCTAAGGCTTGTGTTATGGGATCTGAGGTAACAGATAGTCAAAATTGTTCACAGAAATATATATTGACAACCACAAAGGTACAACTGCCCGCATTCATCACTAAAACATCTGCCATCGGGATACGAACCCGAGACCTCAGAGAAGGTGACACCTTGAAACCTCTGTCAATAATATTCGTTTTTGGTGTATTTCTTTACTATCTTGATGATATTATATTCCATAAGGGTTGAGATGAGGCAATGTAGCAATCATCATACGCCTCAAAATGCCAGCTTTCAAGACATAAAGCATACATAACAAAAACAAACAAAATATGACCAGAAAAATTGCCTTTGTTTTCCTGTTCACTTCCCGAAACTGGCAAATGAAGCCGAAACTAGGCGGTACTGTTTGTAGACACAAAACACTATTATACCGAAGCGGAGATATCAACACAAAGCATTTATCTCCGCCACAGTACAGAATAAAACTGAATGGAGCCCACGTTTCCCTCTTACTTCGCACTCCGCAAAAACTGCGAGGAAAATCTGATAAAATACCAGAAAATCCAACCGTATAAATCACTCCACGTACGATGACAAAGCAAAAACAAAACGCGCATCCTTTGAACTTGGATTAATCGATTTGTGGACACTCGTACAAACTTACTGAAAATTGAATTTTCTTAATTGCCTATCCACAACAGAGAAATACTTTGATGAACTTCCTTCCTTTTCGGTCATCGGTAGCTTTCTAGAAATTTCATTAATATTTTTTCGCCCGCCACAGGCTTTGGTGGAAAAGTTTTTTAATCTCAATCGGGAAGAGGGGGCGCTGGTTGTCAGCGCACAGAATTACATTTACCTTCGGGTCACGAAAATACTAAATGTTTTCGGCGGCATCGTATAAATCAGCGATGGCGTTGTAGATCTATGTTATTTCAGGCTTGGAATCGATTCCAATTTAAAGGCAATTCTTATACACCGGTCTTTCGGTGTTGTCTTCTTTAATGGTTCCATTTTAATAAATGCTTTATTTTTTAAATATAGTTTGTGATTCTACTTTTTTATAAATTATGCATTAACTGTAATAAAATTAGCAGTTCATTTAAGGATATCGTTTAAGATCTATAAAATTAACAAGTATTTAATCAAATCTTTACATTAATAATAAAAAAAACTATACTTTTGCACGTCAGAGATTGGTTCACAAGTCTAAGGCGGGTGACCTTATATTGAAAAGAAGCAGCATCGCCTGCTGACCAATCTCGGGGGACCGAGGGATGGAGTTCGCCGCCTGTACGAGGGCATCGTGCCATCCGTGGCCGTGTTTGTGGCTCCCGTGTGGTCGCAAGACTGCGCGAGGTCCCCCCGCTGCAGAGCTCTGCTACGGAGCCTGCAGCGGATAATGGCCATACGGATCGTACGAGGCTACAGTACAATCTCGTACGAGGCGGCGACGGTTCTGGGACGCTCCCCCCCATTCGACAGCCTGGCCGACATGTACGCGGCGACGTATGCGTCGCGGCGTGTCGACCGGGAGAGCGCCCTGGAACCCGCGCACGCAGTTGCCTAAGCGGGAGTGGCACCGACAGATTGTGGCGGCCTGGCGTGTGTAGCTCGAATTACGGATCTGCGTGCGCCAGCGGGCCGTCGGTGCCGTACTCCCGCACCTTGATGCTTGGCTCCACGGGAAGGAGGAGGTCACCTACCGATTGACTCAGATACTCACCGGGCACGGCTGCTTCGGTGAGTACTGTCTCCGCCGGCATTGATTGCGGCAATGCTGGCGGACGAGGGAGGTCGGAGGGCTGTGGCCTCCTTCTGAGAAGCAGTGATGCTCCAGAAGGAGGCCGCCGAGCGCCGAATCGCGCCCACGTATACTGCGACCTGGGAGAGACCACGCCCCTTCCGTGGCCGGGGGGTGTCGTCGGTGGTGGAGATCGGGGGAGGTATTGTAGCCTCCTCCGAGGAAGGCTCCCCTGTATCGGCGGGGAAGCGGAGGCTGGGGGTTCCCAGAAGTAGCTTGGTGTTCCCGGGGGCTCCCTACATGCCTGAGAAAGGCCATCCCTGAGGTTTTTAGTGGGTAGGCCTCCCCCTTCTGGGGAGGAGCGCCCCACATAACCACCGGCTCGCCACAGCCGGGGTATGCAATTAAATGCATTTTCCTCAGTAAACAAAAAAAGTATGAAATGTGTTACAATTTTTATACACATAAATCAAATTTTCACGCATATACTGGCCCGCTAAAGTCATTATATTAATCTCTTTAAATAAATCTCTAAGAGAATCCCTATTTTAAATTATAAATAGCGCAGACTGCTCTGTTTTGAAGAACATAAATAAAATCAAACCTTGACCGAGATATACAACATTAAGAGGATACTCCCTCTTTATGTTGTATATCTCTCAAAACAGAGCCATCGGAAACATCAAAAGTCAGCAATATCACGGTCAGAGAGAGCCTTTAAAATCAAAGTCACTCAGAATTTCACGATCGGGCATAACGTTGTATTATGGCCCTCAAAAAGATGCTCCAAGGAAAAGGTCGCCAACAGACCGTGTAGTCAAACAAAAAGGATTTGCGGATAAATCCGTTTATTACCGCCGGCTTTCGACTGGAACGCCACGCAGTAAGCGGCGATGTGCTGAATCCCGATCGCAGTATCGCCAAGGAAGGCCTAAGCCAAGGTTGGATAGGATTGGTTGTGTTTAGATCCGTTTGATTAATGTTACATCTGTAATCTGTTGAACGTTTCATTATTTAGTGTGTCTACTTGATTACCGAGTTATTACAGTATTGACAATTACTGGAGACCACTTAAAGACAAATTTAGCTACTGTTATAAGACTTTAAATATTTAAATATAATTGGTCCTCATTTAAACTTTATAATTGATATGTCCTGCAGGGTAGCCTTAACGCAATTGTTTTATTTTATCATGTATCATAACAAAATTCGTGTACGTTGCGTCTGTGTGGCTGAGTTGAGTAAAAAAGTTTATCATTACGAGTATCAAGGTTATGATCAAATAAATTTACCGAGATCTAATGAATATCTCGAAATTATCTTCATCAGAAGTGTTCCTGAACCAATAAATCATTCCATCAATAATTGAGCAATCAAACGAACATTAATAACAATAAAATATCATATAACGTTCGCAATGAATCAATAAAACACAAGTCATGGCCCACTTTTGAGTGGTCTCGCCCGCTTATTATTTTCGGCGGGGTAGGTTAATAGACTCCATTAATTACAAGCGTTGATATTTCCTTTGTTTCTGATATGCTTATTCTATGATAATGACTTGCGTTTGCATAACGAATACGTTTCATTAATAATACCTAACCTAAGCTACTATTTTACTGATCTGGTGATTCCATGACCTAAAGAATGATTGTTGGAATAATTATTTAACGAGGACACTGTGTTATTTAAAAATGTGTTAAATATTCATTCTATTGTTCTACAACAGTACCTCTTTTTTCCCCTCGAGAGAGGAGTGGCTCAAACTCGCGACCAAGTGCCACATTAGTTATGTCGGACTTCAGACCGGTTGAGGCAACTCCACCGATGTGACCAACCGACCAAACTCAGCCGAAACCTTGATCCTAATGACCCTACAGCTTGTAATGAGAGATCTCCTCAGGAGACGACGTGGTATACCATCGCCCCACTTTTTGGTAAGTTACATAGAACACCGAAGGATTAAACCAGACATTATGATTGATGTTTCTGGATTATGAGAAAGTTTTCGATTTTGTCGCGATACGAGCTGTGCTTCAGTCTTTCTAGAGATTTGATAGAGATTATGGATACATTTAAGTGTTGAAGTCGTGATGATTAGAGTTGAAAGATATGAAAACGTCACAATGATTGTCCACCTTGAAGACCAGAACTAGAGATCAATACGGATTTAGTAGGAGTGTGAGACAGTATAATATAACATTGCTGAAACTGTTCACAGCTTCGTTGGAGTTTGAAGCTTTGGTACTGGAGAGAACATCATCAACATCAATGACCAGAAGATGATGAACCAATAAGTGGGTCTTCGATTTTGTTCTCTTCTCCTAAAATTCCCATGTAGCATCCTTTACTGTCGAGGTTGGAGGCTCTACACTGAGTATGTGTACCTAAGATATAAAATCCAAATAGGTGGAACCAATTTCCAGAAATAGGTCAATCGATGGATCCATCTTATGTGAGCCGCGTTAGGGAAATTATGCGGCATATACTCAGCCCATCTTCTGCTGTGCCTCGAAACAAAAGTTCTGTTTTGTTCGTGTTGCCAGTGACGACATATGAAACTTGAATCTGGACTAATTACTATTACTACTTGGCTACTTCTCATGATAGAATGGTCTAAATTTTCGGAGAAGTCGGAGAAAAAGCAAATATGTGATACATACACAGACTCACCTTGTCTTTTTTCCCATGGTAGAGATCACAGTTTTCCACTTGCTACGAACCAAACGCACTTCCTTTTTTTTTCCCTTGAGGAAAATGCATTAAGTTGCATGCTCCGGCTGTGGCGAGCCGGCGGTTATGAGCACTAGGTTTCTCGTTACAAGTGGCTTAATAAACACATGACTTTCATTATAATTAGGCTCAGACTTGGTCACTCTTGTGCTTGTACACTCACAAGATACACCAATCACTGAGGAAGGAACAACAGGTCATAACTTGTTTTACTGTCTGAACAACCCTTTACAGTTGTTGGGACATATGTCTATGGTATCATTACCATAGTTATATGTCTTACTAGCTTTTGCCCGCGACTTCGTTCGCGTGGACTTCAGGTTCGTCCCGTCTAGTCTAGTAATAAGTAAGAAATACGGTAACTAAGCACTGCAGAGCCCTATAGGTAGCTACTGCAGTATGCTCCTATAAACTACATTTAACGATCTTTTTCCTTTTGTGGGTTATTCCTAAGAGATAAACATATACCATCACGGACTTTTTTGTAGACCTTTTTAAGTTGTACAATACTGTAGTAAATTGTTTTGATCTATCTTGTAGGATTCAGTCAGCGTTTGCAATGTAAGCGCAAAAAATGTGTTTTTTTTACGACCTCATAGAAACCTCAAAAATTGTAGCCTATGTGTTATTCTGATGTATAAGCTATATTGTGGTAAAGTTTCATTCAAATCCATTCAGTAGTTTTTACGCGAAAGAGCAACAAACATCCATACTTACAAACTTTCGCCTTTATAATAGTATAATATAATAGGATTGTCATATATGGGTATAAAGATATTATATTTTATACATTCCTCCCATATTCTTCTATACCTAAATCCAAAAACATGAAAACCCTATTTTACAACTGCTCTGTAAATATATATGTTCATATATTTAAGCTGTGACTATATATCTAATATATATATACTAATATCTTGCTTTGTTTTTTTTTTTGTGGAAACCCAAAACATTGTAGATCATATTTTTTTAGCTATCTGTTAAAAAGTAACCCCAAACCGTGTTTCCAAAACTTGAAAAATCCTTAACTTGAGTTTGTCAGTAATGGTTGTGCTAACGACCAGTTGCCATATAATATAAAAAAGTGAAAAGTTCTTAGCACTTACAGACTAATTTAAGGGTTTTGTGAGGAAGCTCAACGGCGCCCTATCTCTAGGTGTTTCTGCATGTGAGATTTCTATGTTCGTGAATGTAGCCACGACACAGGACGTAAATGCTATTGTAGGGCGACGTTTAAAGAAATATTTGAAACTTAAATAACCAATAATTATTTTGCTATTGAGAAAAGAGTGAACTTAAATTAGACGTCGTAAGTATTTGAATCAGTAATTTTGTATCTTATTTGCCTTTGTTATGATTACACAAAATACAGTTCCCTAATATGAACATTTAACTGTCCATTTAATTGGAGCATTTAAAAGTTGACATACCATTTTAAAGTACGCCTACTATACCATAATTACAAAAAAAGAAACGACACAACAATTAATATACAAAGAAATATGGGAAGATAAATTTTGGAATTATTGTTTTTTATTAGGACTTTGAAATTTTGAATGTGTGTAAGTCTTTATATACCACTATTAAGTTAAAAATACGAGTTAAGAATATAAGAACGGACCTAAATATCCAGCAACAGAAGATTCAGTAAATTGTTTAGAAAATACCGCATCGCCATGGCGGGTGAAGTGTTGGCTGAGAACGCGCCATTTCATTGAAATTCGAGTGGCACATAAAATGGCGCGTAAATTTCGGTCGCTAATGCTCGGACACTCCGGGCTGATGTCGGCTGAAGCAGAGACGTGGATGGGTTTACTTCTTTTTTATGGGGACCCGAATTATTCTGCCTTTACTGAGTGTTACTCGTCTTTAAAGCGTTTCAGTTGATTTACGAATGCAATTTTATTTACTGATTGAGACCTCGCTATTTGTGCCTGCTTTAAACGCATTAAACTGGTAATCGTTTGTATTATGGATCTCAGCTCGCAATGATGTAGTACGTTTAGAAGTCAAAATGCGATATTGAACAATAAAACGCGTACCTTATGGGACGTAAAATATCGCCGGTAAAATACACGTTTAACTTTCATCTCTTCAAAAATTATACGAAAGAAAAAAATATATGACTGAATTTTAAGCATTTTTAATGAAAGTGTGCGTGGAGTGTACTAACTGGGTCCAATCTCTATCTGCATCATGAAAATTGCAGCTAAAGACTACACGGAGTTAGATGCACAGAAACTTTTAAGATTTTATTAGTGTAAGTCCTGTTGGTTGTCCTAAATAAATAAATAAATAAAAACCATTGTCATTAGTGGTCAAAAAGCCTGTGGACTATTGCCTTTCAATTTCGGTGGTAATGAGAACCGGACTATGGAAGAAACTCCGGTCACCTGCCTTCTCAAAGCCTCCTGATTGATTTAAAATATGGCAGGTGGTGACTCGCCACTCACTAAATGGGCCCCCCAAAAAAGCAGACCAATATTGGTGCGAAGGGAGCAACATTGGCGTGAACGGCTAAGGGTGTAGAGAGGTGTGTCTGCGACAGCGATCGAGACGCCGTCGGCGTTATGACATTATTACACTTCCACCCTTCGAGCATCTGCTCTTGCGACTCCACTCTGTCCGGCTGGTTATGGCGAGACAAAGGCGAGTGGCATACGCCTCTCTGAAGCACATCGGCACCCTCGGTGACGCAACTCACCGACAGCTCGCCATAAGCTGCCCTGAGAGAGACTGACTGCACTGATGGGGCATTTATGGCAGTTAAGGGGCATTAAATGCCCCACCAGCGAGCGATGGGGTCGTCACTTCCCTTATTATTATAACACATCGGCAACAAATTATAAACAAATACGCCACGCTTATATAAGATACTCGAAATACTAACCCTGGGGAGACGAAGTCGCTGGTACGAGCTAGTTCTTTATATGGTTGCAATTAAAGTGTCCCATTGTATTTGACAGAATCTGATAACAACATTGACGTAAGAGAAGAAACACATCGTACTGTATTTTAAGAACTTTCAGTTGTAGCCCATTAGTAACAAAAAAATGTAAGATGTAATGGAGAAACAAGTTTCAATTGAGAAACAGTTTATATACCACTTTTGTATTTCAACAATTACCTGTGAAACAATGTGGAACTAACCACGATCGAGCCACTGGCCAACAAAAAGGAGATACTGAAAACGTAATAACATCCAGGACGTGGGTAAAACACATTGCACCATTCTATTAAACTTTCAGGACTTCAGACCATCGGCTCGCAATAACATTGAAAGCAACACCCCCAGCCAAAATTAGAGAAAGGCGTGTTGTTAAAAGCTATTTTACGTGCATCGCAAAAAGGTTATTAAATGAGAGTGGATGAACGCAAAAAGGTTAGGCAACAATAAAAAAAAAGTAAGGAGCCAAAGATCCGAGCCTCCTCTCTTTATTGTAGTGATGGTGTGGGCTTTTGTTTCGACCATCCTTTGTTCCCGTTTGGTTTCGCTCCGAATATTTTCAATAGAACCGATTTTTCAGTTGGGGAAACAAGTTTAATTTATGCTAACAAAATTGGAGATATGACTCTGATGCCCAACGATATCTTGAATAGATTATCATTCACGGAGCTTAGGCATGGGGATGAATCTTACGCAGCGATTCAAAGGGGTTGTCAGAGTCAAAGGCAAACTTACGGGAATATTTTGTTTAGCCATAAATATTTGAGAAAAACATTTAATGATTTTCTTTTTTGTCTATTTGTTCGGTGCTTAGATAGCTTACCGTTATTTTTCTGACAACAATTGAAGTTCAATTAGTCACTGAAACCGTTCGTGATTTATCAATGACTGGTTGGTGCTCGCGACTTCGTCTGCGCAGAATTAGTATTTCAAATAGCTTATATTAGCGTGGCGTATGTCTTTATAAATTGAGTTGAAAATCAAAATCAAAATAATAATCATAAAAAAATAAAATGTTGGGGTTGGACTACCCTTATCCCTTAGGGGTATGAAAATATCTTGATAAATTGTAGTCTATGTGTTATTCTGATGTATAAGTTGTTTGACGACCTCCATAGTCGAGTGGATAGTACACCGGTTTCAAGGTGTCGCCATCTCTGAGGCCCCGGGTTCGAATCCCGGTGGGAGCAGTTGTTTGACTGATGACTGCAAGCATTTGTACCTTAGTCATGGTTGTTATAAAATATCTCTACCAAATTGACTCTATAGGGGATACGTTCCTAGGTGACAACATAAAAAAAAAACAATTGAAGTATTTTATATTTTGAGCATTATCTTAAGGTTTAAGTAATTGGTTAAGGTTTGAAGAGTTTTGTAATTTTCTCTGGCCTGGCAGTTTTTAAAAGCTTAAGATAGGTAACAATCGCATTTTGAATTTGCCTCTTAAAAATAAGACATCGTTCCATAGACGGATCAATGTTGACAAAGAAATCGCAAATTGGAATCTTTTTTTTTTATGTATGTACTATTTATTAGATCCGCGATTGACAATATTTTTAGCCGCGTGTGTAAAGGAATTGAGTCGCATTTTTTCGACCCGCGAATAATGAAAACGCGAATGAAGGAAGCGCGAATAAGGAGCTTTGACTGTATATGTTTGGCTACCCTAGATCCCATAACACAAGCCTTACAGAGCTTTGAACTAGGTTATTGGTGTAAGTGTAAGAAATATTATATATATTTATATATACTTACCAACTTTCGCGTTAATAATTTTAATAGGGAATTACTACACACTTTTTGACACCGAAATGAAATATAAAAACTCAAGCTTTAGTGCCTAGAGACATTTTACGTGTGCCGCATAAACTTTGTATAACACTACTCGTATAAAGCCATCACGACTTACGGTATTAAAAAGAACTAGTCTGTAAGTTTATAAAAGTTCGCCGGTAAGATAGCCAAAGTTAAATGTATCAAGTTTTATTAAAATTGTTGGTTACCCACTATATTCTGTTCTACGGTTCGCTTTATTTGTCGAATTCATTTCTAGATCGTTATTAATAATATATGTGTATATATACATATATATTATTTTGTTACTGAATATATGAATCTTATTAAAAAAATAGTATATTGAACTTAGTAGGTCAATACATTTATCAAAATACTAGCTGTGCCCGCGACTTCGTCCGCGTAGAATAGTTATTTTGAGCACCATATTTATTTTTGCAAACAACCACCTCAGCTGTTACCCGATCTTGACAACGCGACATATCCAAATTTGATTACCATAAAAACGGTCATTGTGACTAAACCTTAAAAGATAGACATATGCCGTCGCGGACTTTTTTTTAGATCATGTATAGAGGAATAATTCTTTCATACATATTTTTTGTGTATCTTGAACCGTTTTCGCAGCGCACGCAAAGAAAGCCTTCAAAAATGAATAATTTTCCCCGTTTTTTACACATTTACCGCTCTGTCTTTGCTCCTATTGGTCATAGCGTAATGTTATTTAGCCTATAGCCTTCCTCGATAAATGGACTATCCAACAAAAAAAGAATTATTCAAATCGCACCAGTAGTTTCGGAGATTAGCGCGTTCAAACAAACAAACAAACAAACTCTTCAGCTTTATTATATCAGTATAGATTAATAAAATATCTTTAATTTGTAAATTGAACACGGTACAAAAAAGCTTAAAGTCCCAATATAGAAAGTTGCAAAAAACTACACTCTTTTTTGGGGTAATTACAACAAAGTTCCATAAAGTGTTAACGCTTTTCCACTGATTTAAATCAATTGTCGAAAGTACTCCAATGAAAGAAGATATGATATGATTGCAATGATAACCATGAAATAATATTTCATGATAAGTATTTGTACTGAGAGCGTTCATGTCTATTCGTTGAATTTATATGTCTGCATTACATCAATTCTACGCATAGAAATGAACGCTCCCATATACAAATTGTTCAAAATAGAATATTATCTCGCGACAAAAACGTTGTAAGCGCCACGAATTTCTCGGCGCTTACGCGTTTCTTTCAAAGCTATCGATTCCACAGTATACATAAGCAAATAATATTGTCCTTCGAGCATTTTGATTGAGATTATTTTTCTGCAATTAGTAGCAAGATAGATCACTTCTCTATTTAATCAATACAAGGCTACAATTGCAAAGAAAAAAATTACATCGATGAAAAATAATTTTAACACTATCAAGACTCAACACTATCAAGACTTCCTGCTCAACTCATTTAGCTTTCGTGCTGCCCAAATGGGGAACCATCTGCCTTCTATAGTTCAACAGAGCCAGTCCGTTCATGCATTTAAACGTAGCCTGAAGCAACATTTTCAGGCGCTAGTTGGCAACTCGTTATAAATGTCACATTGTCATCATCTTACGTATATATTTATTTATAGCATTACATGTATGTATATATGTCTATGTATAATATATATATATATATATATATATATATATGTTTATTTATTGTATTGTATGTATATTCATGGTATATATATGTTTGTAGTATGAATCATTTTCTTTAACAGTTTTGGTTGCTTTGACGTTACTCATTATAAGTAGCATTCCGTAGACACTCACAGGTTGGCTGGAAGAAATCTCTAATAGAGATAAGTCCACCTTTGTGAACCACATTTTTTTACTTTTGTTTTTCTTTGTAACTAATTATGGCAATAAAGTATATATATAAAGACTCACACTGTATAATATTATCAATGTACATTTACATATAATATAATGTTTAATTATATTAATTCGGACTATTTATTTTTATTTGAAATCATAACTGTGTTCGTAGTTTGATTTCAAAATAATTTGCACACCTTAAGTGAGTGGTATACGAGGTATATCGTATAAGGGACCTACCAAATTATTTATACAATTATAAAAGTTATATACATATAATAACCTACACCTACCTATATAATTATATCTACACTAATTGCGATTCCTGTCGATAAAGCAAGTAGTACTTACATTTACATCAACGTGTACAAAACATTTTTGAACAGAAATAGAACTCTGTACAGCTTTTCGAGGAAAGAAATTCGACGGAATGACGGCGCGACTGTTCATCGGAATGACAGAATGTTATCCTTATACAAAACTCATTCTCGACTGCAAGAACTAAGAACTAGTTTGAAACATGAAAATTTAATCAGACCGACATCCGCTGAAAGTTGCGAAGTGTCCAACAAAGCCTCTACGTTTATTACTTTGCTCAATGAAGTGTGTTCGAGGCGACATCTTCGCATAGAACACTGCAGAAGTCTTGCTGGAACTGAACAAATTAAAAGAACTAACTCCTCGATAATTGTGTTTGTGCATTCTGTCGATATTGCGAAATTATTTCGTTTTCCATCTCGTTTTATCGCCTTTCTTTGGAAACTATATACATCTTATTATTGTCACGATTTCATTAATGTACAGTAGTTTTCAGCAGGGCATCGTCGACTACAAAGCATTACAAATCTTCAGTGGAAGGTTCCATTCAAATTTTTCAGGGAAGGTTCAGACAAATTTTCATTCTTCAATGTATTCTTCGTAAACATCTTCAATTACCTTATACTTCTTTATCTCAACGAAGAACTGATTTAGTTTGTCACATGGAAACGTGCAGAACTGTTCTCTCAAGCCAACATTTTTGTTTTCTTGCTCCTCGCATTTATAATAGCCTAAATAAAATTCTTAGTATATACTCCTGCACTTATCGTGAGTGCAAGTTATTGGTCACTAAATGGTTGTTGACCCTCTCATATAAGGACACCGAGAAATTGATTTCAGCCTAAGTTTATATAAATCGAATACAGCTATCACTCACGCACGCACACACACACACGTACATACACGCACACACACACACACGCACACACGCACTCACACATATACATACTTTAGTATTATTTTATATTTTTGAGATCTTGTTACAATTGTCTTTATTTTTATTTGTATTTTTCAAAAATCCCGGAAGTGGGCGCTAATAACTGCAACACAGTTAGGTACTAAAGCAGTTATTATCGTACATAATTTATGTAATAAGTGTAAATTGATCCCTAATAAAGATTTTGAATTTGAATTTGAATTTGAATTCAAGCCCTTATGGCCAAGGCTCAGGCTGAGTTTAGTTGGTAGGTCACGCGATCGGACCGCCCCGGTCGTGTGGAGTCCAACATAACCTCCGTGACACTTGCCGTTGCGGGGGTATCCTGGGTACGTTTCGTGCTCTTTGTGAGGATTCTCAGCCTTCCTATCCTGAGGAAAAAAAACCGCGGAGGACAGAAGACGAAGAAGAAAAAAAAACAGTTTCATGGCGGAATACCCGAAATTTATTTATATAGGTAGTGTAGTCGTAACTAGTTTTGACGAACATAGTCAGATGGATAGTACACCGGTTTCAAGTTGTCGCCATCTGTGAGGTCCCGGGTTCGAATCCCGGTAGCGGCGGGTGTTTGTGTGATGAATATGAGCATTTGTACCTTAGTTATGGTTGTTAAAATATATATGTATATGAAGAATATTTATATATTCGTTACCCTAGATCTCATAACGCAAGCTGTATAGCGCTTATTTATTTATTAAGTTTTATAGGTGAACGGTAGTTATGAACTTTAGTATGTATATATACAAGAATAGAAAAAATCTAAATGAGGACAATAAAATTAAAACACAGTCTGTTTTAGTTTAAATAAAACAAGGCCGTGGTGAAATAATTTAACTAAAAAAAAGAATATATATCCACAGATACTACGAAGGTAATTTTGAAATTAAGAGCCATATCAAAATTACCGTTTCAATTACTCGTATATAGAATCTAACATCTCCGAGCTTTTTCTGTGTTACCAAGCTGAAATAATTTCGTCTGCAAAGAAATGAGTGCCCCTCAACTTTTCCATTTTAAACAAAAGCCATCATTTCCTGCTATGACACCAGAAAAGAAATATCCCCAAAATTTTTTTCAATAGCCCGTTCTCGGATGGGATGAATATAAAGAAGATATTTTGCAAGCTTCAGTCCGCTTATGAAAACTTAAATATACCCCGCAAAAGAATTTCAAGAGAACAGAACGCCAATTGAGAATTTAAATGAAGAAAAACTCGGGCGAAGGGCTTACTGGAAAAATATGGCGCAACTTTAGTAACCTTTGTATTCTGTGGCTAAGTAGACCTTATACGCTGACATAAATTTTCAAAGTTACTACATTTTATTATTTCCCTAAACTCGGTTAGAGCGTTATTTATTTCGATCCACGTCCTGAAATATTTTAATTACTATCCCTTTATTAAAATGTCAAAACATATTTCATGAATTCCTATCCTGATTCGAAATAACGAAGATCAGTTAAAATTATAAGAAACAGTAATAGTTAATGAGCCTTAATTATAACTATAAGCTAAGTAACCTCGAAATACGCCACACAATTAGATTTCTGTTTGAAATCGTATAATAATGTTCACGAGACAATTCCGTACTAGGCAACACTTTGCAGACATTGTCTTTACGCCGCGAGGCGCGATCCGCGAATTCAGCTCTACAATATTAATAAGAAAACATGAAAATTTAATAACATGAAAAGAACGGGTCGAGATTCTCTGTTTGTTTTGTTTTAAGAAGACAGTCGCTAGGCTCCGTGCCGCATTAATATTAACTCAGACGTTGGCGGTTCAAAATTTGCAAAATTTACGCCAAATGATTTTGAAATTGGCTCAAAATACAACAGTCGAGAGTGAGGTTATTATTCAATATGAAAAGGATTCCAAGCACAATATAATGTCAAGATTTCAAATATGCGGAAAGAGGCGCAAAATCCATTAAACCTGTGTACCAAGGATTGCTTCCGTATAAAACGGCAATTTAATCATTCCATTTAGGCCTTACAATTTAGCTACATAAGTAAACTATTGGTCTGCTACGCTATCATGCTAAGTTTAATAAGTTAGAACAAATGGAGAAGATTATTAGTTATGTCTAAGAACACAATTAAGATACCAAATAAGGAGAAACTCAACAAAAGCATCGATCACGAGTATTTGGAGGAAATAATTTTCCAATGAAAGAACAATTTAAATCATGTAAAAAATATAAATTGTTGATCTCAAATACAAGTACAAGCTAAGAATTAGCTTAGTTACATTATATAGACTATTAAACATTGTGAAGCAATCTGCATGCACCTTCAAAATATGTAATGTTATTTTTATAGGATAGGGCAGCAAACGTGCAAACGGATCACCTGGTGGTAAGCAATAACCGTTGCCCATGGACACCCGCAACACCAAAGGAGTCACAGGTGCGTTGCCAACCTTATAAAAGGGAATATGCTCTTTTTTTGAAGGTTTCGATATCGCATCGGTTGGGAAATACTGTAGTAAACCAACAGTAATGCTGACAACAGTATGTGCTGACTGCATCACCCATAAACATTTTTTTCTTTGTTTCATTTCAAGACATCAATCTACGGCGTCTTTTACTCCTATAAGTAAAGCAACTAGTAATGCAGCTCCAGCTCAAAGAAGACTGCAGCCAATTAATTCACGTCGTGTTTTCTTGCGCGTCTGTGAGATTGACAAAGCTCATTAGGAATGCTGCTAGTAAGTACTCTTCAGCCAACAGAAGTGGCAGTGCATTTGACTCCGGTAGCTACTTCACATCAGGTTGTTGTTGTTTACCCCTGTCGCTTAGAAAACTAACATGACAGAATTCGAAATATGCATTGAATACAGACTTGTACGTTAAAAGGAACAAATTGAAAAACTAAAATTGATAAACGTTAAAAAACTATCTAATTCTTGCTCGAGCTTTTACTCGTAGTATACTTATTGTATTGCATAAGCGTATAGTAATGTAACTGTTTATATTGAATCTCTCTGTCTAGAAGACAATTTCAAAGCATTGGAACATTATAGCTTTTACAGTTTCAAAAAATATTTCGGTATTTCGAATCGTTTAAGATATTTTAAGATGTTAGTAAAAAAGGGTGCATATACTCCAATGAATACTTAGGCTAAACTGAAAAAAATACTAAATTGAAATCAACTAAAATACACAGGAAGGGACTACGCGGAGCTAACAAAATTAATTGTTTTACTTAACTGAGCAAACCAACTTCGGTAACATCTCGGCAACCAATAGAGTCTATTAACCCCCTAATCTGGATAGGAACTTATCGACGACAGAATAGCTCCTCCGATTTCCCATCTATTGAATATTGATCAACTGAATAAATTATCCATAACACCGCTTATTTGGAAAATCGTCGTGTTGCCCAAATTGGCAATTTACATTTGAAATGACTGGGAATCGACCAATTTGCAAGTTGAGGCTAAGATCGAGTTAGGCGTTAACTAACACATGTCAGGTGATTATAATGCTTACCTTCAACTACGCAAACTGCAGGCAGTAATTAATGCAGTGTCTATTACAAAAACAAAATTATATGTACTTAATGTGCTTACGACTGTTCCTTAAAAAGACCGCATCGTTAATAAGTCACACCTTGAAAAGACCTAGGGGCAAAATCGACTGGTTCTCGAAAAGACCAAATTATTCATATTTTCATCAAATTAGGTGAAAGTAACCAAATGGAACAAACAAGTTCATAAATAACTAGCTAGTGGCCGCGAATTCGTCTCCACATATAGTAGATAATACGTAATATTTTGGACAATTGGGTGGGTAGACGACAATTTTTTTAATTATATATATATAATAAGAGTACTACAAACCCAAACAGAGATGGTGTCAATATATCCTACTACTATTATAAAGGCGAAAGTTTGTAAGTATGGATGTTTGTTACTCTTTCACGTAAAAACTACTGAATGGATTTGAATGAAACTTTACCACAATATAGCTTATACATCAGAATAGAACATAGGCTACAATTTTTGAGGTTTCTAATGTGAGGTCGTAAAAAAACACATTAGGAAAAAGATCGTTAAATGTAGTTTATAGGAGCATACTGCAGTAGCTACCTATAGGCCTATGATTAGGGCTCTGCAGTGCTTAGTTACCGTATTTCTTACTTATTACTAGACTAGACGGGACGAACCTGAAGTCCACGCGAACGAAGTCGCGGGCAAAAGCTAGTCAGATATATGGGAATCACATAGACTACAGTTTATAAAGATATTGTGTAAACTGTCCAAAATATGGCGGTAACTGTCAAGTAAGTGGAAAGTAATCTACCATCTATGTAGACAAAGTTGTGGGCACTGGTTAGTCTAGCACTGGGTAGGGTTTATGATCAATGGATCAAGAACGGTTTCTTCGATGTTAAATATTTGATTAGCATAGCGATGCCTCTTTCTGTACTACTTCTGGTATTATTTACTTCATTCAATAATTAAACATTATTGATTAAGGGCATTATTTCCGAAGTAGTCAAGAAATATACAATATTCTTAAGACTTATTTCGTTGTTATTTTTGTATGGAATTATTCGTAAAAATATTTATATTTGACGAATAATTCCATACTCAAAAATTCTACGAAAAATATTATACAAGTAGATTATTAGAACATTTCAAATGATTTTGAAAACCTATCTGTTTCATAATGGCCTGAATTTATTGAACTCGGCAGCGGTACACGGCGTGAATTGTAATGAGGATAAATAGGCAATGGTCCGTCAATTCCTAATTTCTTATGAATTTCACAAAGCGAAGTTCTAGAACAATTTTCGGCGTTCGGTTATAAATTAGAATTCCAAAAGAGCTTATTAGGCAACCGTGCGCCTTCCAATTCGAACGCTTTCTGCAAATGATTGTCGGATAGAATTGTATTTATAATTCTCGCGATGGAAATATCTTAAAATATGGTATTTCGGGCGGGTGCAATACTAAATACACTACAGAAAAACGTACACAACGTTGTATTTAATCGTTTGAACTGTAAGCGGAAAAAATGTAATTATTCACGACATTACATTAAAAACCTCAAAATAACAGTATTTCTCCGCTATTTAATGGAGAATGGATGGATGAAAAAGGAATGGATGGATGGATTATTTAATAAATTCTTTTTCGGCTTATGCCGTCCGGTTGTGGAACTCTCTCCCTGAGGGTATTAGGGGAGCGCGAACGCTGGAGTCCTTTAAGAATCAAGTCCGTGTTCACTACCTGTCAAAAATTCCTTAACTTAAACTAGTTATAGCCTATTGTCCTGTCCAATTACTGTACCCATTCTATATTTTAAATATCCTTTTAATATTTCCCTGGTCCTAGGTTGCCTGGAAGAGATTGCTGTTTAGCAATAAGGCCGCCTTTTGTACATTTGTTATTTTCTTTTTTTTTGTGTGTGTATTTTATGAATACAACTAGCGACCCGCCCCGGCTTCGCACGGGTGCAGTGAAAAAATGGTTATGGTGGGTTATCCCTAAGAGATAGACATATACCATCGCGGACCTTTTTGTGGATTTTTGTAAGTTGTACAATACTGTAGTACATTATTTTGGTCTATCCCGTAGGGTTCAGCCAGCGTTTGCAATATAAGCGCAAAAAAAACGTGCTTATTTACGACATCACATTAGAAACCTTTAAATTTATCAGTGTTTCTCTACTATATTATGCATTTATTATACATACAAACCTTCCTTAAGAATCACTCTATCTATTAAAAAAACCGCGTCAAAATCCGTTGCGTAGTTTTAAAGATCTAAGCATACATACGGACATACAGCGAAAGCGACTTTGTTTATACTATGTATTGATTGATAAAGGGTTATGTTATGTTATGTTGTTATGTTTAATGGATGTTATTATACATATAAACCTTCCTCTTCAATCACTCTATCTACAAAAAATAACCGTATTAAAATCCCTTGCGTAGTTTAAAAGATTTAAGCATAGATAGGGATATAGGGACAAAGAATGCGACTTTGCGTATTTTACGAGCTACTTAAGAATTGTCTCAAAAATGTTAAGTGTGCCATGTACAAAACACCGCAAGCACTAATGGAACAGCTAAAAGAAAAGATGATGCTGAAGGTTTCCTGAACATTACTAAAGACCCCAACGTGAATCTATACCAAACAGAAGCAGCTAAGAAAATGGTTTCTTTAGAAAATTAACTTTAAGATGGAATCCGGAGGCAAACTCTATCGGAACGCAACCGCGGCCAGAGTCAGAGTCGTTAAACTTTTATTGCTCTATTACTGTTTTATAACAAAGAATATCGAGAGAGCGTAGAACAGCCATAAAATCGAAATGATCAGGCACGTCTTATAGACTTATTGTGTTCATTTTGCGTTTGTTTGTTTTAATATATTGTATGTAAAACAGAAAATAGCTTTGCGCAAACTCATCACATCGGCGGACTATTGCGGGGAGTAAAGGGAGGGTAGGGAAGGTGTTTAACCCTTAACACCACTTGGTATTATCAGCTTACACATCTACAGTCGTGGGGGACCTAAGTCCCCACTATTAGTATTCAATATTTAAGTAATTTAGTATAAAATATCTTAGGAAAAATTTCCATAAAATAAACAAGAAACATATATTTAACTGAAAAAAACAGGTTTAATCGTATTTTAAACATAAAAAGAATATTATTCCTAGCTACAAACAAAAAAGTTACCAAAAAATTTGTTACATTTACAGTGTTTTCTTCACAACCCCAAATAATATTGAAAATTAGAATATCAAAACCAAAAAAAAAACACTTTTTTCTAATAATCCAATATACCTATAAACAAAAACAAACATAAACTCTCCAATAAGTTTAATAACATGAAAAATCACAATAGGAATAGTTGACCAATATTTGTTTTATCTTATTCTAAAAATGTCTTAGCAGTCTCAACATTATAATTATAATCTAAAATAAACTTATTGCTGACATATGGTACATATTTTAACATCAATAGAGTGGATACGACCGACATTTTTCATCAAACCCAAAAATGATTAAACTGATTTCAAAGAATTCTACATTATGCATGATGTTTTTACTACGGGAAAATAATATTTCCCTATGAGAAAATTCGATAACTACTGGACCGTGCTTCAAAAAATAATTTCCCATTAGAAGGCTTCATTATACTTGATTAACATAAGTTTTACCAGAAGAAAATAATTATTTCCCAGCAACGCAAAGACGGGGCGGGCCGCTAGTAAATAGAATCATAAAAACAGAACAGAAAAAAAAGGAATTTGCTCAATTAACTTCCACACTTGCTTTTGGATGAAACTGATGTTAAAAGAAATAGCTTTTATAACTCCAGACACAGTTTATTTTATTTTTATCTTGATTTGTATATATCCATCTATTTATGTGTATTTTATTCATATTTTCAAAACTTTGTCGTAATATTAACCATTCTTCTTCATCCTTTTGGCCTACTATTTCATCCCAATCAAGTCTTTGTTACCAAATATTTTGTATTAACATTTTTGCAGTGATAATTGCTGGGGATATCTATCCGAGTGGGTCAAAAAGACTTTGAACGTCTGCTAAGATGGTTCTTTTTGTTATAAATGTTGGTTTTGGAGGTAATTTTGTGTGGTATTGAAAAGAGTCTGTTGTCATATTCCAAGTTAATCCTAGAGTTTTAATAATGCTGTTATCTGTAATTCCTTTCTTGACGATATTGCTTCTTAATGACTGTGGAATTTGATCTATACACTCTACAATTTGACGCCCACTTTTGCAGCATGAATCCACCCTTTTCTAGCAACTGTCGTAACTGCCTACTGCCCTCTATTGCGCTTTCCCGACTGAAATCTCCGCCAAGACAGTCATCAACATAGAAATCTTCCTCAAGTATTTTTAGCACCAATAGGAAAAGTGTTGCGTTCATCTTGTGATAACTGTTTTAGTGTTTTGATGGCTAGGTAAGGTAGGCAGTACCGAAAGTGACACGTAGCATTCTGTAATCTTTAACTTCATCTGTAGCATGTCTCCTCCACAGTATAAAATTCTATCACAGCTTTGTTACCTGGCCGACCACAATCGCTTAAAATAGGAATACAAGTGTAACAAATATTTATTAAGAGAATACTATCTATTTAATTTACATTCTTGAGAATGTGTCAATCCTAAAAATATTCTATAAATATGGATCATTTTCTGCTTTAATGGTTCAAACTTTATAAGCTGCTATCACAAGTT
>JAYEAL010000657.1:0-32292 GCA_036419045.1 Scirpophaga incertulas
CGAGAGACCACTTATGAATGCATCCCTGACATAATCGTTTTGTTCAGCCGTTACACTTTTGAAGTTACAATCTTTTGATAAAGTCTTCAGAGCTTGTAGATACTGATGACCAGTTTCCCTAGATTGCTGGGATCGTTTCATTACACACATTATGTCTTGCGTAGATTTCATTTAACGGCTTTATGAAAAGATTGTTTAATCACTCTATAGCCTTATCATAATCATTTACTTCTTTAACATGTGTAAATAATGTTGGTGAAAGATGATTTACTTCTTCTTCTTCTTCTTTTGGGTTTGATGGCGGTGCCCATAGGATTTCGCCAACCTCGAGTTTTTTTGCTTAGAATAACTACTTTTTTTAATAATACCTGATATTTTACTTCACAATTTACGGCACTCTGAATGGCTGACAAAAAAATTTCAAAAGTTTGTTCCCAATGAATCCATTGAGGTGATAAATCCCCTTCCGAGGAGGGGTCGGCTTCGAATCTTACAGGACGCAAATACTTGTCCATTTTTGATTAAATTATGTCGAATAAATTGTGGTGAAATGAATAGTAAACATCCCAGATAAATAGTGTTTATTCGAAATAAAAAAACATTTTATAATAATTATGTCACATTGGCATATAGAATATTAACATGGAGTCTAATAGGTACAACCATAAATACATATAATAGGTCTATGACACATATATAATATATTTGCGAATTAATTTATGTATAACTATACAGACAAACAATTATTTTTAATTAGTCGCCAATACACGTGGCACCAGTAGGTTGATTATATAAATGTTGGTATAGGTATGTAGTATGATAAAATCCTGCACGGTATTCCCACCACTTTCAGGGGAAACCCATTCCATGGCAGCGTTCTAATCTAATTGGGCGTCACCTTAGACAAGCAGCTCAATTTTAGAGCGCATGTCTCTAGGCTGACGCGAAATGCTAAGTCCTACATAGCCTGGCTTAACAGTATATTAGGTAGGTTTAGCACATGTACCTGAAGAACAAGTGTACCTTCAACAGGTTTGCATTCGAGCAGTCGTATCCTACGCGTGCTCGGTATTTGCAGATACTGAGCTGCAAATTCTGCATCCTATCCAAGCCGTTCAGAGCAAACTTTTACACCGAATAGCACAGAGACTTCGAACGCCCGATAGAAACAGCACTTTTAGTCATGCTCTAAGCGGTTCTTCTGAGCCGCGGACGAGCATCTTAACCCGTTGATCCGCGAGTCAGCGAATTACATCAACACCATCTTCAGCGAACATGTTTTATCAAAATCGCCAAAGACTTTGTAGACCGCGACACGTCATTAGCGACCCTCCCAATCAATTAACGCAGGATCTTCAAGACCTGCTTGCGGCGGCGTCTGAGCCGTTGCATCCCTTGCCTCCCCCTTCTCGGGAGCCTTCTGTTTAGCCACGAATAGGTTCCCATCAACATAGACCGGGACCATTTGGGTGTACCGTGCTTTTTTTGCGATATGCGCTCTCTTTTATAGGTCAGCGCTCAATGCGCCTCCCCTGAGGTGCGGTCTTCCTTGTCACGTCAAGCCATAGGGTCATAAGGACCAACGCTGAGATTAGTCGGTAGGTCTTTAGAGTCGAGCCGCCTCGATTCGTCATGAGTCTGCCATAATCACCATGGCACTTGGTGGCGGTGGTATACCCCCGGACACATGGCGGTCGAAGCGCGAAAGCGCACCCCACTATGTGCCCCGTACGGGCCCAGAGAACTCGGAGGGGTTTTACTGGGTAGGCCGGTCCTCTTGACCGGAGAGCCCAACACACGGCCGCGCCTTGCCAGCGCGGTGTCATGGTGCATAAGGTCGCATTTCCCCCTCAAAAAAATTGTGGCGGTGGTATCTATGAGGATTCTCAGCCTCTCCTCTCCAGAGAGAAAAAAATATGTAGAACCTTTGCTTATTAAAAAAATGTTGTTTGTGTAAATTGAAATGAAGTTGCAAAGATTTGCCAATATACAGCCGTGATTGTGTGACTCTGTAGCTGTCGAATTTGATTGAAACTCACAGATACATTATCACAATACAGTTACATTATTGTTTTATGAAGATAATTGTTACGTAGGAATATTCACCTTCATTTAAATTTACACAAACAACATTTATTTAATAGGCAAAGGTAGTACACACCTATACGTCCAAAGGAGAATGCCCAAATTTGCCCCACTGGTCCCAAAGCTATAACAAAATGTAAATAAATATAAAAATATTATTACGAATTTTAGTGGCATTTATTTCGCAAATAGGCGTGAGACAGAAAAACACAATAAAACAAAGTGTTTCTTAGAAAAGGAAATGGCAATATGACATAAATACGAAACCATTTATATGGCCGATTAATATGGCCAAAAGTCAAAGCGACGTATTAAATTAATTAAAATTCTATTATTAAACTGCACATAATGTAAGTTACTGATAATCAATGAAAAGGCTAAAAATAACAAGCTTTCTTATTTCATTAAGTATATTTAATAAACTTATTTTTACACTATGGTGTAAGCTGCTAAAAATACACGAAAATGCTAGGAATATACTGTGATTCCAACTAATTACATTACACATACCTTCCTTTTTTCAAACATATTTTATGTCAAACAAAATGCATATCGTCGTCTTACAACTTTGCTAATAAATATTAGTAGGCGTTCATTTTATTTGTCTAATATCTTTATTTTCGCACAAAGTCTCGAATTATATCTGCTTCATTCAAAGCTATGGAAATTACGCACACATTGAAAAAATCTCATTAGTGGGCATGCATAATTGTGACTGGGGCACAGCTCTTTATAATTTGGGCATTGTCCTTTAAAATTAAAACGTTTTTTGCACATGATGTGCAGACTCTTTGGCAAGACAGATTCCGAATTGACACTGCTCAAAATAATGACCGGGTATTTTATGCTTAATGCTATGTACATACCTTGCTTCATCAAGGTAAAAACACTTGTGTTGACCTGTTGCTCAAACTGGGTGAAGTACCTAGAGTCTGTCCAGACCCTAGCTATGGATTCAGTGGCAGTAACCACTACGGTCCCTGAAGAACCTTGGAGACCGGACAGCCACTCTCTACGCGCGTCCGTCGGTGATATGGTCTGCAAGTCATAATTTATACAGTGTTATACAATATAGGGAGGTTTTGGATAGGGTTACCAAAAAGAGAAAGCCAAGATCTGCCCCAAGGATTAATTTAAGTTACAGTAATTACACATTTATGAAAAATATTTAATTAAATTATAGATCCTAACAACAAATATAAAAAATCTAAAAAGCTGGGGAAAAAAAACTACATTTAATAGTTGTTAATGGAATTCTATGCCTTTTCCTAGTCGGAGAATTTAAAGCTTATTTTTTTAAAGAATTTTATTGGCCACTGGATACAAGTCCTTTTAGCCAACATAAACCTATTGTACCTAAGTCGAATGCTTTTTAGTATAGGTAATAGTTTTTTTCTTTAATTGTTGTTCTGTTAATTTTTTATGTTCAATAGTGTTATTTAATCGTTCATTTTAGTAAGAATGAGTTCTCAATAAAAGGCTTTTAGGAATAAACGCATTTTACTTCTGATGCAAAATAAAATAAAAATATTACGTTAGATAATAACATGTATTTACATATATCAAGAAGTGCACTGTAAATAGAAATGTAATATTAGGTCTATAAAGTCATCTTTATTTACGAATCCGTAAATAAAGATGACTTTGATATATAGCCTCAATCGTGTGTTCTAATAAAGTATGAGCGTTACTTGAACTGGATTTAAAATTGTTTTTTTATAGTTAGAACAATTAGTTGTTGTTATTATTGTTTTTAGGATACAGTAGATGGCTACTAAAAATTGCATCTTATAAAAAAGTCTAAGATAAACTTAATATTTGTGAAAAAAAAATCATATTGTTTATACCATCATAACTACCGATCCTCTGCTTTAATATAATTTATCTTTTATTATTTCAAAAGTGCAGATGTTTAGCTATCATTTCATATATAAATTATGTTTGTAACTGGAAAAAAATTGGTGGGGCATGGCGCCATAGAAATCTTGGCATTGTCTTTTCGGCAGATTGAAACTAGTTACGAACAGCTATATATTGTCTTTTGTCATGCAAATACATTATGGGCTACCTGGACACCACACACACATTCTCACAAAGAATATTCATACATTTAGAAATTAATTAAAAAAATATATTAACAAATATACACAATACTATTTAAACTTAACAGTAATTTAAATCTACAAATTAAAGTCCTAGAAATAATCCTAATATTATTTACGGTTACATAATTACAAATTTAATAAAAAATCAAAGGTTCTCAAACTTTTTTGTGTCGTAGACCCTTTGCCTGCCTTTTCTTGGGTTTTGGATAGAGCCATACTTATCTGACTTATCTGATATCGAATACTTACATCCTACAACTTACAAAATTTTACAAATATAACGATATAATACATTTTTCTCAAACATGCTTGGAAATTCGAGCATTATTTTGACAACCTTCTTCAGATAAATCGAAATTGCTGTACTGGCCAAATACATGCGAGCAGCGGCCGGCAAAAAATCTATGAAAATCCATATCTGTCGTGTTTTAGCGGCCAAATAAATATACATGTAAATTCATATCTATCGTGTATTTTAAAATAGAACGATTTGTTGCTCCGAAAAATGGCAAACCAAGGTGCCTCCTGTCTACTTATCAGAGTTTTATTTAAATATCGAACTGGCTTGCAAAAATAACTGTATTTTCAAATAAAAGTTCTGCTTGGTACTACTTATAATTTAAATTCCGCGCAGTATTAGAGAAAAGTAGATACTATACAAGCCTTGGCCACAACTAGGCAATGATGGACTGACGTATGTGTGGCGCTTCGCGTCGGCCCACATGTACACGTTCGTCGCTGGCCGCTGCAGTAATGTACTATATCACTATATTTTTATAAATAATGTTGTCTCTAAGATCAATAAGACCTGCGAGATATAGTCTCGCAGGTCTTATTGATCTCAGCTGCGAGATATTTTATTCAGAGCAAATTAAACCAGAGAACTCCGAATTTAAAATCGTGTATTATTTTTATTATATTACATGTCTAACAAAAAAAACAACAGCATTCTAAAAATCAATAAAAATTTGACATAACCATAAATAATAACTAAGGGGGCGTTCAAGTATTACGTAACGCAATTTGGGGGGGGGGGGGGGGGTCTCGGTAAAATGTTACGATGCGTTATAGGGACAGGAGCGAGCGTCTTTCTTACAACACCGTATGTAACATTGTTTCTTTTTTTTATAACAATTTTTTTTATAATACTTGAACGCTCCCTAAAATTATAAACAAGGAGAAGTTCCAACATCTAATGTATATGTCTTTATATTAGAAGATAGTGTAATGTAAGTAAACAGATACTTTCGTGTATATTGAAATACATTATCGTGGACCCCCATTTTCATTTCATGACCCCCAATTTTTTTTTTATGCTGATGTAGACTCCTCTCAGGTTGTAATGGGCTCGATGTAGACCATATTGAGAATCACCAATCTAAATAATATGTAACAGATTGTCGATAACGATAGCTCATTATCGAAACATTTCTATCGATCAGTAACCACCGCACTAATTAGCGTGCTTCGTATACAAACGGATTACTTGCGTCGACGCATTTGCGATGCGACGCGACGCTTGCGATGTCGTTGTATTTTTTGACACATTAGGTTCATATGAACAAAAACTAAGTAATTAATATTAAATTAGTACTTTCATGTCACTATCACTTGTACGCCGATGACTTGCAGATTTACACACACGCCCCGCTATCTGAATTTTCTCAGGCTATAGTATTGACTAATAGCAATCTCAATGAAATCCACAACTGGAGTAAAGCATATGGTGTTGTTGTAAATCCGAATAAATCCCAAGCAATTGTTATTGGCAGCTCGTATTATTTAAAGGGTCTTGACCATAGTTTGTTACCTGCAGTAATCTTTGGAGGAACAATTATTCCATTCACCAAAGTGGTTAAAAACTTAGGAATTGTATTTGACCAGTGCATGACATGGCGGCCGCAGGTTGAGGCTGTCCGGAAGAAGTTATTTGCTGCATATAGTACTCTAAATAGATTAAGAAGCTTTCTCCCTATAGCTACAAAGACAGTGTTAGCTCAGTCTCTCTTGCTTTCCTTGATTGACTACGCTGACACTGCGTGGATTAATTTATCTGAGGAACTACTTGACAGTTTGGAGCGGCTGCAAAATGTAGCCATCAGGTTCATTTTTAATCTGCGTAGGTTTGACCATGTTTCTAATTGTCGCTTTCAACTCAAATGGTTACCTATTCGCCAGCGCAGAGACTTACATGTTTTATCCCTACTTTACAATATTTTGTATCTTCCAACATCTCCATCCTACCTTAAATCTTTGTTTTCTTTTCGATCCCATTCGTCATGTCGTGCCTTGCGTTCTAATTTTAATCTGACTCTGGATATACCGCCCGAAGTACCGACTATTTTTCATATTCTTTTTCGGCTTATGCCGTCCGGTTGTGGAACTCTCTCCCTGAGGGTATTAGGGGAGCGCGAACGCTGGAGTCCTTTAAGAATCAAGTCCGTGTTCACTTCCTGTCAAAGATTCTTAACTTAAACTAGTTATAGCCTATTGTCCTGTCCAATTACTGTACCCATCCTATATTTAAATCTCCTTTTAATATTTCCCTGGTCCTAGGTTGCCTGGAAGAGATTGCTGTTTAGCAATAAGGCCGCCTTTTGTACATTTGTTATTTTCTTTTTTTTTTTTTGTGTGTGAATATTTTATGAATACAATAAAGGGTTATGTTATGTTATGTGTTATGTTAGTAATAATAGGAATATATAATTAAGTAAGGAAGGGTTTTTGATTTCAAAGTAGTTTTCCTCAGTTTGTTTCTCTTTACAAGCTTTTTTAATATAAATGTTACATACAACAAACAACCTTATTGGAAAATGTCGTGTGTATTTCTAATTGTCACATGTATTACATAAAATACTTTAGTTAAGTGATAGTTTAATAATGATACTTATAATTTTAATGTATCTAAATAAATAAATAAACGCTATTTTATATCAGTGGCAACATTGGTCAGGTCTTCCGTATAGAGCGAACATTAGAATCTGTGGATGGGTTTGCTTTATGGCACATGTGTTTTAACGAAATAACTGGACATAAGGTGTCTGTTGGTTAATTAAGTCTAGTAACTGTCTGTCTTAATATCTAATCAAAATCAAAATCAAAATCAAAATAATATTTATTCAACATAGACCTTTACAGGCACTTATTGACGTCAACAAAAAAAACAAAAAAAAGCTTAAATAATAAGAAAAAAAAAAAAACAAAAACCTTGTCCGTACGTACGAATAAGGAAAAAAAAAGAAAAAATATATTGACTCGACACCTGTTCGGAAATTGGGAGAGCCTTCTCGAGAAGAACAGGCAAGAAACTCTGAAGGTCTATTTTTATCTCCTCTTTTCAATGTTAATAATTATAATAATATAATATAAAAATACAATATAGTATAAGATACAATCATACCTAATACGATTACAGTCGTATGTATGTTTACATACACATATAAATAATACAATATTATAAATAATGTTACCAAACATGGCTCTATGAATAGTGTCCCTATTCCCAAATACTGTGATCATTTAGATAGTCACTTACTTTATAATAACCTTTACTCATGAGTGTATTTTTGATATGGATTTTAATTTATATAAAGGTAAATCAATGACACTTTGCGGAAGCTTGTTAAACATAGATATACATTTCCCAAGAACGAACAGCTAGTTTTATGGAGTCTGAACATTGGAACGGCAAGTTTATTTTTGTTCTAGTATTCACATTATGTAGATCACTGTTTTTATTGAATTTATTATAGTTTCTATATACAAAAACTAAATTATCATATATATATTGACTAGCTAAAGTTAAAATATTAATTTCTTTGAACAATTCTTTTAGGGATTCTCTAGCCCGTAAACAGTAAATAGCACGAATCGCTCTTTTTTGTAAAAGGAAAATACTTTCAATGTTAGCCGCTGATCCCCATAGCAGCAGTCCATAGGACATAACACTATGAAAGTAGCTGAAATAAACAATTCTTGCCGTTTCAACATTAGTTAAAAGTCTAATCTTTTTTACTGCGTACGCCGCTGAACTAAGTTTGATTGCCAAAGTTTCAATATGTGGATCCCACTGTAGTCGTGAATCTAATGTAATGCCTAAGAAATTTAGTATTATTTACCAAGTCAATGACATCACCATTCATATTTAACTAGTATCAACCTGCCTTACATTGGGCAAAGAGAATTTGATACATTTTGTTTTCTTAGAATTTAAAGACAAATTATTAGTTGTGAACCAATACAGAACTCTCGAGAGAGCACTATTTACATCGTCATAACATTCCTTTTGTCTATCAACTTTGAATAGTAAAGAAGTATCATCTGCAAACAATACTGTCTCACACGATTCTGTAATGTAGTAAGGAAGGTCATTTATATATATTAGAAACAGTAGAGGACCCAATATTGATCCCTGGGGAACCCCCATAGTTATAGGCGAGCTAGCAGATTCTGATCTATTAATAACGACTTCTGCAATCTGTCTGATAAATAAGATTTTAAAAGGCTAACAGCTCCATCCGAGACCCATAATGTCTAAGTTTACTTAAAAGCGTTTCATGACTCACACAGTCAAACGCTTTGGAAAGGTCGCAAAACACTCCAATTACATCCCGCTTGCCCTCCCATGCGTCAAAAATATGTTTCATAAGTGCAGTTCCGGCATCGGTAGTGGATCTACCTTTGGTAATAATAAAAGTATCAACAATCGTGCTGCTCACTACATAGTATAAAACATAGTCGCTATCCACCTAGTCTGTCCCTATGTATGCTTAGATCTTTAAGACTACGCAACAGATTTTAATGCGGTTTTTTAAATAGATAGAGTGATTCTTAAGGAAGATTTATATGTATAATGCATGCATAATATAGTAAAGAAACACTGATAAATGTAGAGGTTTCTAATGTTATGTAGTAAATAAGCACGTTTTTTTTTGCGCTTATAATGCAAAAACGCTGGCTGAACCCTACGAGATAGACCAAAATAACGTTGTGGATGAGGACATTTTGTAGTAGGTATATTTACATAAGCATTGCACCCGAGCGAAGTCGGGGCAGGTCGCTAGTTATTATTAAACAATTGGATCCACCCACAAACACAAAAAGAACTTAACAGGGTTAAACACCACTAGATAATAAATGAACCTGCTGGGGAATCCAAAGAACAGAGTGTAGATTTGATATTGCTAATACTGGTGCTTACGTTATGTGCGTTAGTTGAAGGCACTATATAAGCATCGACTCTGTTCGCCTTCAGCACATTTTGGACGGCGGTGAGTCTCTCGGCACTGTTGTCAGTTCCATTCTTCCTCTGTGGCTCGATATTTGACTCTGAAAAGTTAGACACCTTTGACTAACTGTTTGTATAACTGTCACTACAGTAGGTTAAACTTTTTACTCCTCTCACGCCTCTTTCCCATGGGGGTAGGCACAAATCCCAGTTTCCACTTCGTACGATTCAAACATACTTACTTCCTCGACTTTCATAATACCTTCAAGCACACTCGTCGGTTATGGATATTTTTGAGTATTCCTTTCAATATATCACCTATTTAGACCAAGTATGTTCATCCCCTATACTATCCCCTACTTCCGGGAACCCCCAACCTCCGCTACCCCGCCGATACAGGGGAGCCCTCCTCGGGGGAGGCTACAATACCTCCCCCCTATCTCCACCAGTGACGACGCCCCCCGGCTTCAGCTGTAACCCTAGTATTTAATAAGTTTTTTCTTAAAGTGCTTAAATTGTGAGTGCTCAAAAGGGAATAGTGATTCGACAAAGACATGACATTAAACAAAAACAGTAAGCACAACCTATAAAATACAACATAAAAACATAGACAATAGCACAGTACACAGACAATGACTTAAACTATATATACATATATGTCACGCCTTGTTCCCAATGGGGTAGGCAGAGACCACCTCTCTCCACTTGCTACGATCCTGGCACACTTCTCTCGCTTCCTCCACTTTCATGAGCGTCTTCATGCATGCTCATTGGTTGCGAGTACTTTTGACCCGGCTTTCTTTAGGACATCTTCGATTTGATCGAGATATGTCCGCCTAGGTCGACCTGCACCGATTCGTCTATCATTCTTACTTGTGTATCTCTTTCGTTAATCTTCCTTCATTCATTCTTTCAACATGGCCGAACCATCTAAGCATCCCTTCTCTATCTTTGTCTACATCTAAACTACGCCGCATCGCTCCTTATCACACTGTTCCTGACTTTGTCCTTCAGATTCACTCCAATTATACTTCTCAAGCTTCTCATCTAAACTATACTATATAACTATCTTCTTAAACTATACATTATTATGAAATAAACACTAGCACTGGTGTGTGTGTAGGACGCCACAGCAGGCGAATAAAGCGACAGCTCAGCATAATATTCGTTCGCAGTAAACAAGCTAATTACTGATTTTCAGCTGTAACCCTTTTTTTTTCCCCTGAGGAAAATGCCTTAAATTGCATACCCCGGCTGTGGCGAGCCAGCGGTTATGTGGGGCTCTCCTCCCTAGAAGGGGGAGGCCTACCCACTAAAAACCTCAGGGATGGCCTTCCTCAGGCATGTAGGGAGCCCCCGGGAGCATCAAGCCACTTCCGGGAACCCCCAGCCTCCGCTCCCTGCCTAGAGGGGAGCCTCCTTGGGGGAGGCTACTACCTCCCCGGTCTCCTCCACCGACGACGCCCCCGGCCACGGAAGAGGCGTGGTCCATCCCGGTCGCCGTAGCAGTCGCGACTTCCTCGCGCCCGCGGCGACCCGCGGCGGCGCCGCAGCTGTGCTACCCCCCGCGCCGCCTTCTTCGAGCGGGATCGGCCATCTCCCGACCCCTGTAACTCTAGTATTTAACAAGTTTTTTTCTTAATGTAACTTAAAGTGTGAGTGATCAAAAGTGATTCGTTATGAACCATCACAATATTTTAGACAGTGTAATATGTGCAACATCAGTATAATTCCTTCGTCAACCTTAAAAACTAATGAAGTATCTGCAAATTAATAATACTGCATTGCAAAGGTTTCTAAAGTGAACCAATTAAAATTGTAATGTGCAATGGTCCCTATATCCCTGGGGCACTCCAATTACAATAGTACATACATACATATATATATGTTATGCCTTGTTCCCAATGGGGTAGGCAGAGACCACCTCTCTCCACTTAATAGTACCTGGAAATAAAACTGATAACTTACCATAGCTTATGTAATCTGTGTCTGTCAAACCCTGGATAGTATAGGTAAGCACATTTGTTGTTATACTGGAAAAAAATATTATAGGTTCATATCTATATACATATTAAACAAAGCAAATAGCTGCTAAAAACAATGGACGAAACTTATCGTTCCATTTCATGTTGCAATTTTTCGTATCCAATAATACGGAACGCGTGGCTGTACATTTTTGATACAATTCAATTATATGAAATAATTTTTAATTATTTATCTCTTAAAATCATCATTCCAAAAAAGACAGCATAAATAACATTTTATAAACCAATGAGATTTTTGACAAATGCTATAATATCGACGGTTAAAAGGAAATAGAGGATAAGCGACAAAAGATGAAACGTTCAGGAGACCCGTTTAAAGTTTTAAATTTTAGAAACACTGATGTCAGTGTTTCTTTCCGTTTTCCGTAATTTATCAAGATATTTTGAAAAGTGAAACAGCTATAAAATCAGATAGAAATGGAGCAGTTACTGCTATTCTTAGTTTTAGTGATTTGACGTTATTTAGTTTTGGTCGCTTATAACCATAGCTTTTAATTTTTGAATGAGTTGAAAATGGTTTTTTTTTGCTTGGGCATAAACGCCAAAAAAGTCATCGTAGAGCCATGGGAGTAAGCGCATTCGAAAGAGCTACACCACTGGCGTCGTCCCGAAGTCCTGGAAGACAGCCCTAGTACACCCGATTCCTAAAAAAGGTGAACGCTCCGACCCGTCCAATTATAGACCAATAGCTATCACCTCTATCCTCTCTAAAGTAATGGAATCTATCACAAACCGCCAGCTCCTAGCGTACCTGGAGGAAAACCAGCTGATCAGTGACCGACAATACGGTTTCCGTAGTAGGCGATCAGCTGGTGACCTTTTAGTGTACCTTACGCATCGTTTGGCGGAGGCTGTGGAGAGGAAGGGGGAAGCTCTTGCGGTCGGTTTGGACATAGCGAAAGCCTTCGATCGAGTGTGGATAGGGCTCTACTTAGCAAACTTCCCGAGTTACGGAACTTTTTTTTTTTTTTTTTTTTTTACTACAACGGTAGCAAAAAGGCTTACGGCCTGCCTGATGGTAAGCAGTCACCGTCGCCTATGGACGCTTGCAACACCAGGGGCATCACAAACGCTTTGCCGACCTTTTTAAAAACCTATTTACTCCCTTTTTGAAGAACCCCATACTGTAATCCCCCGGGAAAGCCTCAGCAGGGAGCTCGTTCCACAATCGGAGCGTGCGCGGAAGGAAATTACGTTGAAACCGCACTGTGCGTGACCATTTAGGCTCCAGCATGTGAGGATGAACACCCTGCCGATGGCGAGCGGTGCGATGGTAGAATGTGGCCGTGGGCATCATGTCGAACAATTCTTTGGAACACAACCCGTTGTATAAGCGATAGAAAACACACAAAGAGGCACAGTCTCTTCTCAGACTTAAGGGCTCAATACCGCATGTGAGTATGGGATCGTCAACGATACGCTCAGCGCGTCTTTGGACCGAATCAAAAGGATCAAGTTGGTATCGAGGTGCTCCCGCCCACAGGTGACAGCAGTACTCCATATGGGGCCTGACTTGCGATTTGTATAATAGCAGTCGTTGCCTCGGAAGGAAGTACCGCTTAGCTCTGTTAAGCACACCTAGTTTTTTAGAAGCCAACTTGACCTTGTCATCTAAGTGACTTCGGAATTGAACGTCACTGGAGATGTTGACACCGAGGATCCCAATACTCTTCGAGATGTTCAAGGTTGTGTTCTGGAATTGTGGGGCTACAGTGAATGGGGCTTTTTTAGCGGTGAACGCACAAACTTGTGTCTTAGAGGGGTTAAATCGGACTAAATTGTCCCGCCCCCAATCGGAGACTCTGGTTAGTGTACTCTCGATTTCAGACACAAGTTGTTCACGACTTTCCTCCACAATGGAACGAGGGGTATTTGCACGGCCCGTGTAAACAGCATCTCCAGTGCTGTCGTCCGCATAGCAATGGATGCCGCCAAGCGACAGCATATCATTGATATGCAGCAGAAACAGTGTTGGAGATAGCACAGAGCCTTGTGGGACGCCAGCATTAATTATCCGAGTTTCAGAGCAGCTGCCGTCAACTACGGCTCTAATGCTCCTCCCGGATAAAAAGCTAGCAATCCATTTGCATAACCCCTCGGGGAGTCCGTAAGATGGCAACTTCGATAGAAGACCCCGGTGCCAGACCCGATCGAACGCCTTCGCTATATCCAGGCTAACTGCCAATGCCTCACCTCGAGTCTCAATGGCAGATGCCCAACGGTGGGTGAGATACACTAGAAGATCACCAGTCGAGCGACCGTGGCGAAAGCCGTATTGGCGGTCGCTGATCATATCGTGTTCTTCTAGGTATCTAAGGAGCTTAATGTTGATCACACGCTCCATCACCTTTGAGAGAAGGGAGGTTATAGCAATAGGCCTGTAATTCGATGGGTCTGATCTATCGCCCTTTTTGGGCACCGGGTGTACATTTGCCATCTTCCATGAAGACGGTACCTGCCCTAAATGGTAGGAAAGCATGAAAAGTCGCGTTAGTACAGGACACAACTCTGGAGCGCACTGTTTTAACACCACTGCCGGTATACCGTCTGGCCCACTCGATTTCTGAACGTCGAGAGAAAGTAGCTCCCGCCGGACTTCCTTTTGTGTTATCCGGATTTCCGGCATGGAGTAACCACACCGCGGGATGGTAGGTGGCGTGGCGTTCCCATCGTCGATCATAGTCGAGTTTGAGGCAAAGAGTTTACCCAAGATATCGGCTTTCTCTTTAGCACTATGGGCCAAGTTGTTACTGGCATTTCGGAGTGGTGGTAAGGACGACCGACAAAAGTTTCCTTCGGCAGCTTTGGCCAGCGACCAGAAAGCACGACTACCCGAAGGGTAGCTTGCTAGCCGCTCGCCAATTCTGCCGACGAAGTCGAATTTCGCTCTGGCAATAATCTTCTTACTGGCTCTCGAGGCCGCATTGTACTTACGTTTCACATCAGTTGCATTGGGGTCATGTGTTCTACGAGCCGTAGTCCAAGCCTCGTAAGCAGATTGCTTAAGAAACAAAGCATCCTTACAAGACCGATTAAACCACGGTCGTTTTTTTTGCCCCCGCAGTTACTAGTGCGTTAGGAATAAAATACTCCATACCCACCAGGATCGTCTCAGAGACAGCAGCTGCGCAGATGTCAGGATCATCTGATGTGAAGCATAGTTGCCTCCACGGGTACGATGCATAGAATTCTCGCAATCCATCCCAATCTGCTGACCTGTATTGCCACATACGACGCAAACAAGATGGCCTAGGTGGATCTGACCGCGCGCATGCGACTTTGGTCCGGACGAGACAGTGGTCGGAAGAGCCGAGAGGTGCATCCACTGAGACAGAATATCCTTCCGGACGTGTGGTCAGCAGAAGATCCAGTAAAGAGCTTGTATGGTTCTCAATGTCTGGTATTCTTGTAGGAGAATTGACCAGTTGCGAGAAACCATAGGCCAGAGAAAATTCGTGAGCACACCTTCCTGCGTAGTCAGTGGACCGAGAACTGAGCCATTCTAGATGATGGGCATTAAAGTCCCCTAAAATCACCAACTCTGCGGAGGGGTATTGCTCAACCACTTTTTCAGTCGTCAATGTCAGGTGCTCGAATAATCGAGTTGTGTCCGCATCACCGCTGTGGGACCTATATAGGCACGCATAAACGCGGGTGTGGCCCCCGCAGTCCACACGTACCCACAATATGGATAGGTCCTGTCTTCTAAATGAAATAGGCGGCGGCAGCAGATATCCTCCCGGGCATACATACATACGCCGGCACGTCTGCGAAATGAGTGCTCAAGTACGTAGCCGGGATACATAAGGTATGACGTATCGGCCGGGGGAGATATCTGTGTCTCCGTTAAAAATAAAAGGGTCGGCTGCGCTGTCTCAAGATGTTGGTGAACAGCGTTGAGGTTTGCGTGAATACCCCTAATGTTACAAAAGTCCACCTGCGTGGAAAGGGGTGCCGCTGTTAGTGTTCTCCCTTTTTTATTTTTAAAATTCATTTCTAAGGTTTCGAGTAGGTGTGGAGGCTTCGCTGTGCCGAAAGCTAAACTATCTGCCGAAACTATCTGGGAAATTCTGCACGTGGGTCACCAGTTTTCTTTCTGGGCGTAGCATTAGAGTTGTAGTTGATGGCTCATGCTCGGAACTCCAGCCCGTGAACGCTGGTGTCCCGCAGGGATGCGTGCTGTCTCCCACTTTGTTTCTTCTGCATATCAATGATTTACTGCATAATTGCGGTATCCATTGCTATGCAGACGATAGCACTGGAGACGCACTATATCACGGAAGTGCAAATATTCCACATCAGAACGTCATTGAGAATCGAAACAAGCTTGTGTCTGTTATCGATGACATACTCAGCCATGTCTCGAATTGGAGCCGACTAAATCTAGTCCAGTTTAACGCCTCTAAGACACAAGTTTGCGCGTTTACCGCTAAGAAATCTCCTTTGTCGCAACCATAAACTTTGAAGGCGCTTCCTTGATGCCGGGTCAACCATCGGTATCCTGGGCGTTGACATATCGAGCGATGTTCAATTTCGCTGTCATCTGGAAGGCAAGGCTAAATTAGCCTCAAAAAAGCTGGGAGTGCTAAGCAGGGCGAGACAGTATTTCACGCCGACCCACCGCCTACAACTTTACAAGGCACAGGTCAGGCCACATATGGAATACTGCTCTCACCTCTGGGCCGGAGCTCCTCAGTACCAGCTCCTTCCATTTGACCGTATCCAGCGTAGAGCGGTTCGAATTGTCGACGACCCGGTGCTCTGTGGTCGTATGGACTCATTGGCGCTGCGGAGAGATGTCGCGTCTCTTTGTGTTCTCTACCGCATATACCATGGGGAGTGCTCTGACGAGTTGTTTGGGATACTGCCGCCGACCGATTTCCTGTATCGTGTGTCACGGAGGGGACTTGCTTTCCATCCCACCATCTTAATGGTTGGCTGTCCTCCACAGTGCGGTTTTCGCGTACGTTTTTTCCCGCGAACGACAAAGTTATGGAACCAACTTTCGGCCGCGGTATTTCCGAACAGTTACGACATGGGAAGCTTCAAAAAAGAGCGTATACATTTTTGAAAGGCCGGCAACGCGCTGATGATACCTCTGGTGTTGTTTGTGCTATGGGCGGCGGTGATCACTTACCATCAGGTGACCCGTTGGCTCGTTTGCCTGTTATTATATAAAAAAAAAAAAAAAAAGCAGAAAATTTTGAGTCCAATGGCATATATGACTCATTTTTGACCAAAATGTCGCTTATGCCCTATTTCCTGTTAACCGATGATATGTATTGTATATTTAAGTATGTAACATATTGATTAATAATTATTTATAATGAATAATTATTTAAATTGACTTGACGAAACTTGAGTTATATTATAGATACAATCTAATTATATGTATTTTGTATCCATTATACGGAATGATTGACTAACACATATGGGTGTAATCTAGTTATACAGACTTTGTATCATCTGCATAAGATAAAAAATAACATATTTTGTTAAATGTGAGCTATTTCCTAAAGTTTATTATGTGTTTTACTTTTCAGAATTTGTTACTTATTCAGCGACATTAACAAATACTGTTTTTTTTTAAATCCGCGGGTCCGATTCTTGGCTAGCAATAAATGATTTTTCAAAAATCGAATGATGATTTAAAAATCGAGACTTCTTCTATAATAGTACTTTTCTTGCTTATGCAATGTTTGCGAATCCGTCATCCGAGTGTATTTAAAAAAATATTCTGTATGTCAGGAGTAACTGTAAAGTATTGTAGAGGCGGCCATCTGCAATTATTAATATTGAAGATATGAAATATGAATATTGTCGTTCAACGACATGTTTGCAGCGTCATCGCGAATCGCTCCTTACTAAATACGCGACCTTGCAATCGCGACTTCATAATTTGTTGAAATCGCTTAATTTGTATGAGCGTATAAACAAATTTGGTAATTATTTTCTTATTTGCACTATTAATGTGAAACCTTAAAATGTGGTCGTGTCATGTTATGTGTAAAAAAAGATTTAATTTATTTGTTTAACAAAATAAGTTTTATATATAATGATAAAAAATATTCAGTAGTCATTTATCAGATATCATTTTTCATTCATAATTGCCAAATTTTACTATTTAAATACATACAATGATTAATCATTGTCACCTAAATTTAGACGTTGTTAATCACCTAACGATAATTTGTCAGTGGTGCTATAGTCTCGGTATTAACCTCCTAAGTGAGAGGTTCGGATACGATCCTGCTTGTATATTTTGCAAATTTTAAAGTACATTGAAAAAGTCTTACCAGTTACAGCTGTCAATTACTTCTTTTAAATTTCGGAAATCGTTGAACCTGTGTAGGTTACCCTAACAAGGGCGTTAACAAAGTCGATTAATGGTCCTTGACTAATAAGTAGAGATCGGATAATCGGATGCATATTTACCTAAAGTTAGTTTAAGACAAAGTATGGAAACGGCTTTTTATTGTTTTGTTAAATAAAAAACCCGGGATTGCGGAATTGGATAGCCGGATGTTTATTTATTTACCTAATTTAGTTTTTGACAAAGTATGGAACTGTCTTTTTATTTTATTTCCATAAATAAAAATCCCGGAATTCCGGTACTAAACTTCATGTAATACGTATGCATAATTGTATAAATGAACCCGGAGTCTCGGTCTTTTGAAAATAAATACCACGTGCCAATTTAGTAATTTACCAACAATATCACTACGTTAAATTTGCAGTCCCGTATTTTCCCGGGATTTTTATTTAACAAAATGTATTTTAAAAAGCCGCTTCCATAATTTGTGAGCCATAAATTAACTTTAGGTAAATATGCATCCGATTATCCGATCTCTACTAATAAGGCCTAATAGCTTGTTGAGGAAGAAAATTAGCTAAGCCTAAACCAAATCTAGCTTTGTAACAATAGAGAAATGTAAACAAGTACTTACCATATAAACACTATAAAAAGCCACACGACAGCGGCCATTTTAGACGATGCAAGACAAAAGAATGGATTGTATAGATAGTGTAATGTTTATCAATAATCGTTCCTTATCTAAGTACATGATTATTCTATCGATTAGTGTATATTATTTATCAGGAGATTATCATCTGATTAATAGATGTAGATAAGAATATAATTAAAGCATGCTGTTCATGCAGACGTAGTTTTAGCCACGGATTTTTTTTTATGTGATAGGGGGCAAACGAGCAGACGGATCACTCGATGGTAAGCAATTACCGCCGCCCATGAACGCCCGCAACACCAGAGGAGTCACAAGCGCGTTGCCGGCCTTTTAAATGGGAGTACGCTCTTTTCTTGAAAGTTTGGATATCGTAACGGTTCGGAAACACTGCAGGCGACAATTCATTCCACAGTTTAGCTGCGCGAGGCAGAAAATTTCGAGAGAAACGCACAGTGGTGGACTGCCAAGTACAGTCGATTCTCGTTAATTCGAAACTGGAGGGACTCTTAAAATTTTACGAATTATCGAATGTTTGAAATATCAAATGGCTCGAAATTTGTGAGAGAAAATAAATAAAACTTTGAATTACTAAGTATTGATCAATAATTATTTATTAACTGCTATTCTGTAACAATGAAAAAAGTTTAGATTGTACATACATTCGTATACAACATACATAACAACATACCTATTCACAATGTGAATTAATTGATGTTTCGAAAGACCAGTATAAACTGGTTTGCTTCAAACACATTGCTGCTGCTCAGACTGCTCAATAATTTTTGAAGAGAAAAAGTGCCTAAAATGCTTTTTCATCACTTTCGTTTTGTAGACAGAAGCGTTGAAGGTATCGAATGAGGATTGAGGAAATTGTTGCAAATGAACATACTTACATTACAATCATTCGACCTCTTTCTCTCAGCAACTTTGAATTGTCGAGTGTTGGACGCCGATAAGTTCGAATTAACGCGTCGTTTTATTATATAGCAATGATTTTTTTGGTTCGAATTACTAAGTGCATAAAAATGTATTGATTTAGTTCGAAATATAAAGAGATTTTGGAGGGAACTCGTGATAATTTTGAATTATAGAGAGGTTCGAATTATCGCAGGTTGGAATTAACGAGAATCGACTGTATTGAGATGGTGAGGATGGAAGGTTTGTCGCGTGGAACGATGTCGGAAAGTAGTAGCAGGGATTAGTCCAGATAATTCCTCTGAGCATTCTCCGTAATAAATGCGATAGAGTATGCAGAGAGAAGCTACATCTCTACGCAATGCCAAAGGGTCAAGCCGACTTGAAGTTTCCTGGTGGTCGACGATGCGAATCGCTCTCCGTTGAATCCGGTCTAGAAGGAGAAGCTGGTATTGGGGCGCCCCTGCCCAAAGATGAGAATAGAATTCCATATGAGGCCGGACCTGTGCCTTATAAAGTTACGGATATTCAATAATTTATTATAGACTAGCGACCCGCCCCGGTTGCGCTACACTAAATACACTACAGGAGACGAATTTTTGAACCAGTAGAAAACCAATTCGCATTCGTAATTTTTGTTCGAGATTTTTTTTTCGAGATTCGTATACGAATTACCGAATTCACTATTTCTGAACTTTCATTTCGTGCGTTGTGCTACGAGTGGATCAACCCACTCGTTTTTGATTTCTACTAGTAGAATATCCAACGCTGAAGTGACGTCGATAGTGATAAAGGAGATGTCCCATATTGGTTTATTAGTAACTAACTCGGGTAAATTTGATATATTTGGATAGAAGGCTCCAAAAGAAAGTAATCGCCGTAAGTCATGTTAATTTTCAAGACCCCCGATTTTTTAATAATTCGTATTCTAGTATAATAAAAAAATATCTTTAATGTAATATTACACATTGCTTAAAAAAAATTATCAACAAGCCTTTAAAAATCTAAATACATACATAATTGCTTTAATGAACGGAATATTTCTAATTTTGATAAGTTTTTAACTAACAAAATATAAGGACTGCTATGTTACTTAATGTATGTTATCTAGAGCCAGAAAAAAATATTAATAAAAAATCAACTGACAAGTCAGGCACCTGCTGTCAACGTCATAGTTTTGATTTTATTATTATAATCAGACCAGCAGAGAATAGTATATATCTAATCTGTGCAGCACCCTCAGCAGCACCTTATTAAATACGGAATTACGGAATGATTCAACTCAACGGAAAATATCAAACATAGAGTAAGATACGGAAGTCACAGATTAATAAAAACATCATTAAGGTGTTGCCATAATGAAATATTTCTTATAAACATGTTTTATTTATTTAAAAATAATTGGGGGTGGTAAAAATATTTCTTTTATTTGTTTCATACTTCATATTTTTTCGGCTTTCAATTTAATGTAGTTTGTTTGTTTGTTAGTTAACGCTGATCACAAAAAACCAACCTCCTTGTAATAAGAGGAATCTCCTTTACTCTGGTTAAGTTTTTAATGACAGCACTGAATTCGAGTGATTTAAATAAAAATCTATAAAATTGTAAGCAGTAGAAAATAATTTCGCGCAGGATTTGTATTCGTATTCGAATTCCAAATTCACGTCTAATGATTCAAAAATACGTCTCCTGAACAATTGTGAACTTTGTATATTATTGTAATTATTTACATCACATTAGAAACCTCACAAATAACAGTATTTCTTCACTATTTAATTTTCTTTTTTGGTCAACCAACATTTTTTACAATTATACTTATTTTAATTATAACATTCTTAGAACATCTTAATATTTAATTATAAAAACCAATTACTGGTTGACACACATGACAAAAAACTAAAAAATGTTAGCAGTAACTTTAACAAAAGATGTAAATATGTAGCATAGATAATAAATTTCAGGTCCCTATTCGGCCGGATAAAATGCGCATTTAATTCTCCAAAAGCAGTTATTAAATATATCTATTTTACTACTATATTTATTAACTATTTACAGAGTCTTGGTATAGCCGAGTTTCAACCAAAAGCGGTACGCCGAAGTGGAGGACAAAGAGGTTTTCGTGGATAGCGACATGGCATTTTATGTCTATTTTTTGCTTGGGTGGTTTGGGCATGTGGAACGGATGGATGAAAGTAGACTGACCAAAATGATTTTATGAAGCTGGAGTGAGTGGAGCCACGGGACGAGGAAGACCTAGGCGAACATATTTCGAACAAATCGAAAGTGTCCTCAAAAAAGGCCAGGTCAGAAGTACCCGTAATCGTCGAGCATGTATGAGGAATGTTATGAAAGTAGATGAAGTGAAAGAGATATGTAAGGACCGTAGCAAGTGGAAGGACGTAATCTCTGCCTACCCCGTGGAAAAAAGGCGTGAGTGTATGTATGTATGTATGTTTTACTCAATAGAGCTTGGCAATCTATTTTATTGTTTAGTAATTTGTAAATAAATGCAAGGTCCATAAAATCTAATCTGTCATTAATTTTTGTCATTTTAAAATGGGTTAGTCTTTCAAGATATGATTTTTTACTTTTAGCTACTCCTTGAGAACGCCAAATGCCACATGAACCTTTTCTGGATTCGCTCAATTCTTAACATTGTGTACCGCATAATGTGGACGCCAAACTACACTGGCATATTCTAGAATGCTTCGTACCAAACAATTCGTCACCAACGCCGAAAACGGGCGAATCTCATTTAAGAAAATTGTTCAGGAGAGCAAAAAAAAACGTTTTTTTTCCCCCGATGGCGTGCATATTTTAGCTGTATTTCTATTTAGAAAAAAACTATTATAATGATAAAAATCAATTGTAATAGTATACTATGGAGACGTAGTTACTAAATTAATACAGAGTAATATTTTACAATGCTGTATTTTAGACTGTTTTGGTATGAAGTTCGCCCCTTTGCGGCGTCGGCGACGAATTATATAAAAGTATTATTGTTTTAGGTGTTTTGAATACCTTCTCCAATTAATGTTATTGTACATATAAACCTTTCTTTTCAATCGCCCTATCTATTAAAAAATAATCGCGTCAAATCCGTTGCGTAGTTTTAAAGATTTAAGCATACATAGGGATACAGGGACAGATTTTTTTTTTATATTCGTAAATCCAAGTCTCATTTTCGGGTGACATCTTAATGAGTTATCCAAGTCTCTTTATAGATAGAGTTGTGTCTTTACCTTCTTAAATTCTCTTACTTAAATTTAGGAAAAAGAAGTTACTACATACCTATATCGAAACTATATGAAACTGACATAAAATGTCAGTGTCATGACAGTTACAAGTTGACATATGTCAAAATGTAATTGGATTGTGAATACTTACTTTAGTAGGGATTTATCAAATAATACGCAACCGCACTCAATGGGGACTTCATAATTCCATCTTCCTAAATCTATAATTTCATGCATCCTATCAACAAAGTATTAAACAGTGAAAAGGCAACAATGTATATAAATAATAGTTTGGAAATAATAACAGTGCTTGTGAATAATAAAATATATTTATAATAGTATAATAATACAATTCCATTAATTCATTTATTTAATAATTCCATTTACCCAATCCAGGTCATATTCAGGTTATTTTCAATAACTACCTGCAAAAAGAAAAAAACATTTATCAAGTGAAATAGCACCTAAATATGTAAATCGCACACCGTCCACAAAAAGTTAAAATAAATAAATATGTTTATAAATTACTGCCAAAGAAAATTATACCTTAAGCCCTTGTGATAGGCTTGCATTCCTTTTCAAGCCAATCGTAGTCCGATTTTAGTCCCCGCTCCCTCAGGATCGGTCCCAGGGTGCTCCACACTCTTTCGTGGTACGCGTTAATGTACGCGATCTGAGACAATCATTTTTACATTATAATCTCTTAAAAATTCATTATTATTTACTAGCTTTGCCCGCGGTTTCGTCCGCGTGGAGCAGTGTCAATTTTATTTACATCTTAAATTTTCTGTAAGTTAACATTGTTAATCAGTAAATAAAGAAGGTAATTATTTCATTGACGATATACGACACTGTAAGTGAAAAAAGGTAGAGTTTATTCTCGAAAAAGAAACCTGATCGCTAAATCGAAAACACGCCTAAAATGTTCTCGAAAGACCTATTGATATATGGATAAATGTTTAGATTTAAATTAAACTTCAAGTTATCAGAAGCTCCTTTTATGAAGATGGCATTTCATATATACCATTTTTTTATTTTATTACTAGCGACCCGCCCCGGCTTCGCACGGGTGCAGTGAAAAAATGGTTATGGTGGGTTATCCTAAGAGATAGACATATACCATCGCGGACTTTTTTGTGGATTTTTGTAAGTTGTACAATACTGTAGTACATTATTTTGGTCTATCTCGTAGGGTTCAGCCAGCGTTTGCAATATAAGCGCAAAAAACGTGCTTATTTACGACCATCACATTAGAAACCTTTAAATTTATCAGTGTTTCTCTACTATATTATGCATTTATTATACATACAACCTTCCTTAAGAATCACTCTATCTATTTAAAAAAAATCCGTTGCGTAGTTTTTAAAGATCTAAGCATACATACGGACATACAGCGAAAGCGACTTTGTTTTATACTATGTAGTGATTTATTTTTTAAACGTCTCCCCACACTAGGATTCTTATCCTGTGTCGTGGGTGCAGTCACAAACATAGAATTCTCACATGCACAAACGCCCAGACCGGAACAATTTTTGTACGTAAAACGGATAATCCCACGGGAAGCGCGATAAAACCTTCGCGGCATTAAACCGACTTCCGCGCATATGTAGCCGTGGGCAAAAGCTATGACCCTTAACCCTCTATAGACCCAATCCCGAAATCCACGCGGGCGAAGCCGCGGGCAAAAAGCTAGTATAAAAATACATCTCTAAAAATTCGTGTATGTGCGTGCAAGTGTGTTGTTTGGGTGAGTGTGTATGAATGCGACTTGCTGTGTACATAATCCGATTAATTTCGTAAGATGTGTAGACTCACCTCTAAATCGTCCAAGAGCGCAGTATCGATGCAGTCTCTTTGATTGGGGACTAACGTCAGAGTGTTAAACCCTAAAACACCTCTCCCTTCGTAGTCGCCCCGCAGGTATTTCGCCTGCAAATATAGGAAATACGAGTAAATGTACACACAATGCAGTAAATATATTACGGCAAGCAAATCAGGACGCAACGTATAGGATAAAACAGTGATCCAAAATTATGGCACATGACGTATGTGGTCTGTGTATGAGACATGCGCGTGACGTAGTAGTACGTGTGTGAGACACGCACGTGACGTTGTGGTACGTGTATGAGACACGCATGTCACATTGTGGTACGTGTATGAGACATGCGTGTGACTTTGTGATACGTGTATGAAACATGCGCATGACGTAGAGGTACGTGTGTAAGACAAGCACGTGACGTTGTGGTACATGTATGAGACATGCGAGTGACGTTGTGGTACGTGTATGAGACGCGCACGTGATGTAGTGGTACGTGTGTGAGACAAGCACGCGACGTAGTAGTATGTGCATGAGACACAGCCGTGACGTTGTGGTACATGTATGAGACACGCACGTGACGTTGTGGTACGTGTATATGAGACACGCATGTGACATTGTGGTACGTATATGAGACACGCATGTGACATTGTGGTACGTGTATGAGACATACTTGTGACGTTGTGGTACGTGTATGAAACATGCAAGTGGCGTTGTGGTACGTATATGAAACAAGCACGTGACGTAGTGGTACGTGTATAAGACACGTACGTGGTTTGACTTTGACGTTGATTTTAAAATTAGTTTCAAAACTTTAATATAGACTAACTTATTTTCGGTAATAAACTTGTATCTATGTGCAACTGTGCATAGGCAGCGGCTTCGTTTGAGTCTTTTTACAGGCTATATAAAAAAATCGATTAGTTTTTTGGTAGATTTATGCTTTTTTATGCCTATCTGTCGATAGGTGTCTGTGGGACTTACGCGGTATGAGACAAGATGTCCCTTATCTCCTCGAAGTCAAAACTATCTTCATTTAGAACGATCCAGACCCAGGTTAGACCAGCCAGCTACGAGCTGAGTACTCTGTGGAGGATTAGGTTGGCTTCGGGAGCTACTTCCCTGCGTAGAACAACTAGGGTACAGAAGACGGGCTGCAAATGCCCACCTTCTAACTGTCCACGATATGCCTGAGCCTATGATACCTTGGGATGCTGGGACTCCTTGGTGATGGCGACGGTCTCCACTAGATCTTCGTGGCGTATTCCGTACTCCCCAACCTTGTAGAAGCCCGGCTCTAAAGGAAACCAAATGTAACTTATTATGTTTATTATATTATTATACTCTTCACGTCTTTCCTCGTGGGGATATGTTTTTTTTTTTTTGGTAGGTCGAGTGTGGTTTCGATGATAAATAATAATAATAATGTGTTTATTAATAAACACCGAGTTACATGGCCCAACACATTTCACAACTATGTCGATATTGCAGAATGGGCCATAAAATCAGATACCAGCGGAACTCAAACTAGACTTAAGTCCGCAGGTGCTTACAATACTATGATTATATCAAAAACTTTCCAAGTTGGACAACAATATGATAACCTTTGTTAACTTTATTATTTAATTTTAATAATTTTTCAATTTTGCCTATCACTTCTATATTTTGTGTTTTGTGTAGCGATGTGCCGAGTATGGTTTGACTCGAGTCAGATTCAATTTCTGCTTTGGACTCGTCTACTCGAATACCAATTTATTTTGATTCGAGTACGCTGGACTCGATTCCAGTACTCGAGTAGGTAAGAATCGGTTCGTACTCGCTAACTCGATTCTCCGGCCGGACCTCAGCCACGGCCTTGGGGTAGGCCCGCCAGCGGACGCCGGCGGGCCTCGTGCACGTGCTGACACACTCACCGTTGCTCAGCACCTGGCCGGGCCTCAGCCCCGGGTCGTTGGGGTAGGCCCGCCAGCGGACGCCGGCGGGCCTCGTGCACGTGCTGACACACTCACCGTTGCTCAGCACCTGGCCGGGCCTCAGCCCCGGGTCGTTGGGGTAGGGCCGCCAGCGGACGCCGGCGGGCCTCGTGCACGTGCTGACACACTCACCGTTGCTCAGCACCTGGCCGGGCCTCAGCCCCGGGTCGTTGGGGTAGGCCCGCCAGCGGACGCCGGCGGGCCTCGTGCACGTGCTGACACACTCACCGTTGCTCAGCACCTGGCCGGGCCTCAGCCCCGGGTCGTTGGGGTAGGCCCGCCAGCGGACGCCGGCGGGCCTCGTGCACGTGCTGACACACTCACCGTTGCTCAGCACCTGGCCGGGCCTCAGCCCCGGGTCGTTGGGGTAGGCCCGCCAGCGGACGCCGGCGGGCCTCGTGCACGTGCTGACACACTCACCGTTGCTCAGCACCTGGCCGGGCCTCAGCCCGGGTCGTTGGGGTAGGCCCGCCAGCGGACGCCGGCGGGCCTCGTGCACGGTGCTGACACACTCACCGTTGCTCAGCACCTGGCGGGCCTCAGCCCCGGGTCGTTGGGGTAGGGCCGCCAGCGGACGCCGGCGGGCCTCGTGCACGTGCTGACACACTCACCGTTGCTGCAGCACCTGGCCGGGCCTCAGCCCCGGGTCGTTGGGGTAGGCCCGCCAGCGGACGCCGGCGGGCCTCGTGCACGTGCTGACACACTCACCGTTGCTCAGCACCTGGCCGGGCCTCAGCCCCGGGTCGTTGGGGTAGGCCCGCCAGCGGACGCCGGCGGGCCTCGTGCACGTGCTGACACACTCACCGTTGCTCAGCACCTGGCCGGGCCTCAGCCCCGGGTCGTTGGGGTAGGCCCGCCAGCGGACGCCGGCGGGCCTCGTGCACGTGCTGACACACTCACCGTTGCTCAGCACCTGGCCGGGCCTCAGCCCCGGGTCGTTGGGGTAGGGCCGCCAGCGGACGCCGGCGGGCCTCGTGCACGTGCTGACACACTCACCGTTGCTCAGCACCTGGCCGGGCCTCAGCCCCGGGTCGTTGGGGTAGGGCCGCCAGCGGACGCCGGCGGGCCTCGTGCACGTGCTGACACACTCACCGTTGCTCAGCACCTGGCCGGGCCTCAGCCCCGGGTCGTTGGGGTAGGCCGCCAGCGGACGCCGGCGGGCCTCGTGCACGTGCTGACACACTCACCGTTGCTCAGCACCTGGCGGGCCTCAGCCCCGGGTCGTTGGGGTAGGGCCGCCAGCGGACGCCGGCGGGCCTCGTGCACGTGCTGACACACTCACCGTTGCTCAGCACCTGGCCGGGCCTCAGCCCCGGGTCGTTGGGGTAGGGCGCCAGCGGACGCCGCGGGGCCTCGTGCACGTGCTGACACACTCACCGTTGCTCAGCACCTGGCCGGGCCTCAGCCCCGGGTCGTTGGGGTAGGGCCGCCAGGAGACGCCGGCGGGCCTCGTGCACGTGCTGACACACTCACCGTTGCTCAGCACCTGGCCGGGCCTCAGCCCCGGGTCGTTGGGGTAGGGCCGCCAGGAGACGCCGGCGGGCCTCGTGCACGTGCTGACACACTCACCGTTTGCTCAGCACCTGGCCGGGGCTCAGCCCCGGGTCGTTGGGGTAGGGCCGCCAGCGGACGCCGGCGGGCCTCGTGCACGTGCTGACACACTCACCGTTGCTCAGCACCTGGCCGGGCCTCAGCCCCGGGTCGTTGGGGTAGGGCCGCCAGGAGACGCCGGCGGGCCTCGTGCACGTGCTGACACACTCACCGTTGCTCAGCACCTGGCCGGGCCTCAGCCCCGGGTCGTTGGGGTAGGGCCGCCAGGAGACGCCGGCGGGCCCCTCGTGCACGTGCTGACACACTCACCGTTGCTCAGCACCTGGCCGGGCCTCAGCCCCGGGTCGTTGGGGTAGGGCCGCCAGGAGACGCCGGCGGGCCCCTCGTGCACGTGCAGGAAGTGCCCCACGCCGTGCCCCGTGCCGTGCCCGTAGTCCCACCCCACGTCCCACAGGGGCTTGCGGGCGAAGCTGTCCAACACGTTACCCTGCTCAACCAGGTTTATTTATTTATATACACTTTATTTTACCGTCACTAAAACACATTCAAATAAGAATTCAAAACCTTCGTATGAAATTAGCAATTACAAGACACTTTTCATTATAATTTGGACAATTCACAAAATATCTTTATAAATTGCAGCCTTTGTGTTGTTATTCTGATCTATTAGCTATATTATTGTAATTTCATTAAAGTAATGTCGAATCTGTGGTAAGTCACAAATATAAATAAATAAAAAATAAGTTTAATAATACTTTGTCAATTAAACTCACCTTCACACCTTGCGGGAACAAAGCGCTGCCTATCGCCATCTGACCCTTCAGGACCCTGGTGAAGGCGTTCCTTTGTTCCTCGGATGGGGAACTACCCATGAAACGGGTTCGGGTTATGTCTGTAGTGCCATCTCTGGAATAACGTTGATAAACATTAACTCAGCTCAATACAATACAAAATCCCAACAATATTATAAACGCATGGATGGATGGATGGATATAAACTAATATCGTGGTGGTAGACTGATCCCAACATCATGCAATACTCGTCGATATTACCATCCCTCATGACGATAATCTCTTGAAAGCTGAGTAGGACGAAGCCAGCAAGTACTTTGACTTTTTTTTTATTTTTTTTTTATTTTGTTGGCTTGATAGCGCAGTCTCGATCAACATCGTAAGAGGCTCTGGCTTGACGGATGGATCAGGGCCGGATACAGAAAGCGGTACTTCTGGATAGTGCGCGTATTTTCCGGAGATTTCCTCTCTCTACAGCCCTAACAACGGGTAGCTTGGACTTTGCCTCGCTACTGGCGGCAATCTAGGTTTATGTTTATATATATAATATATATATATATATATATATATAGAATATATACCTATGTATATATAATATTGGCAACATTTGAGTTTTATACAGCTATACATACTATACATATGTATAAGACAAACTATGTTTTATTTTAGTATAAATCTTCACAAATTATTGGTAAACAGAAAACCCTCGGGTTGTAGTAGAATACCAGGAGACGAATTTTTGAAACAATAAGTAGAAAACCAATTCGCATTCGAAATCGTGAGATTCGTTTACGCATGCGTTGTGCGACGAGTGGTTCAACCCACTCGTTTTTGATTTCTACTAGTAGAATATCCAACGCTGCAGTGACCTTGACAGTGATCCGTTTCAAGTGTGGGTTATCGCCGGTATTTTGTTTTTGTTGTTGTGATTTTGAATTTTTCTGCGTGAAACGGAATTTAATTAAGAACTTGTTTTTAATGACAACACAGAATTCGAATGATTCAAAAATCTAAAAAAAATGTAAGCAGTAGAAAATGATTTCCAAATTCACGTCTAGTGATTCAAAAATACGTCTCCAATGCTTTGCTCACATCCTTCTGTGAGTAATTCTAATGACTGAGCTACGAGCTCGACGCACAGTTTTTGGTTTGTACTGGGTTATTGTTTTAAGAAAATTTAATTTTAGTTTCTTTGTGTGTCTATGTGTGTGTGTGATGAAGGCGTTTTGTAAACAAAAATTTTATCTATCTATACAAATCAATATGTCCGAAGTCAATAAATAGGTAATAGCAACAAAATTTGTGATACAAAAGAACTGGGGTAATGATAAGATATAATATAATGTCTGTGTTTGTGTGAGTGCGCTTGTGTGAGTCTGAGTGTATATGAATGTATATGTGTGTAATAGGCTATTTGACAGGTTTTTAAAAATCCATTTTATATTATGCAGTAGAGTCTAAGGAACCCAGTAAAAGTTGTTATTTTTAATTCTGGTATATATTAGCTGAAAAACATCGAATTAAAAATTCAATATTTAAATAGTGTGCCAAAACGCTACTTTGACAATATGGCGCTGCAATGAGGTCGGTGACGTCACTTGCCTGTATTCTGATCGGTGACAACTGGCATATATATTTGTTTGTTGTAAACAAAAAACGAAAGAGCGATTGGATTTACTTTTTATCAGTGACTAGCTTTTGGCCCGCGACTTCGTCCGCGTGGAATAGTGACTTCCGGCAGATTTTTGGTTAACCAACAACATATTATATTTATATTTGAATAAAGATTAATATTATTATGTTGATACAACTTAAACAAATTATTTCGACCAAATTTGGTACCATAAAAACGGTCATTGTGACTAACCTTAAAAGATAGACATATGCCGTCGCGGACTTTTTTTTTAGATCATGTATAGAGGAATAATTCTTTCATACATATTTTTTGTGTATCTTGAACCGTTTTTCGCAGCGCACGCAAAGAAAGCCTTCAAAAATGAATAATTTTCCCCGTTTTTTACACATTTACCGCTCTGTCTTTGCTCCTATTGGTCATAGCGTAATATTATTTAGCCTATAGCCTTCCTCGATAAATGGACTATCCAACAAAAAAAGAATTATTCAAATCGCACCAGTAGTTTCGGAGATTAGCGCGTTCAAACAAACAAACAAACAAACTCTTCACTTTATATATTAGTATAGATTTATGTAACAAAATGAGTTACAAATGGTGTGCAGTTCCAAAATGTAAAAATACGTCGTTAAAAGCTCCGGACAAACTATTTGTAAGTATTCTAAAGAATATCGAAGTACGCCGAAAGTGGTTGCAACTTTCTCGGAGGGATCATAATGACATAGCGAATAGTACAAATATTTTCTTTTGTGAAGACCATTTCGATGTAAGTAAACATAATATTTATATTTTGTAATAATTAATTACATTCAAAATGTTAATATTTTCGTTATTGATTTGAGGTTATAATACCTCTAATGTTTTTAACAGAATGTCTCTTGCAACCACTTCGAATATTTCCGCTGTTTTCCATAATATTTGTTAAAATTTGTAGCTACAGAGTCCTATGATTTCAATAAGCAGTACACTAAAAGATCCCGACTAAAACTTGTTTGTTCGTTACAGATGGAAAATGACATGGCAAATTACTATCAGTACAAAATGGGTTACAGTCAGAAAATAATTTTAAAAGATAAAGTTCTGCCTTTTAATTTCATTGCCAGCCAGATCGCATTAAAAGAATGTGTGATGCTGGTACTTCTCGATCTGCATTTGTCAAACGGCAAAGAATGGAACTTGTTAAACAATGTGAAGACATTCAATAACCGACGTAACGTGAACAAATTATCGTTTATGTTCACGAAATTGTGCCAAACAAACTTAATTATTTATAACCTATATAAGTTCTTGTGGAAGTTCATCATTATTTCACTTTCTTATGATATAATTTAAGTTACCAGTAAGTGTAATTATACTTACTTTGCTGTTTTTACATTTTTAGCTCGAAGCATAAAAGTCAGAATTATTTTTTAAAAATAATCCGACCATGATTGCGTCGACTTGTGGCAGGTTTCTCTGTCTGCTTTTACAAAATCGTTGTCCATGGTTGAAAGTACTTGTAAAATAGTGCAAATAAACAAAAAAAACAATGCATAATAATGAAAAATCTTAATATAACGGAGATAATCTACCACAACTAGACGCAACACAAGTAGGCAAACGAAGTTTACAAGCAAGTGACGTCATGATAAATCGACCAATCAGGAGCGTTTTGTGTCACGTGACAAACGTTTAAAAAATGCAATTTTTATTTACGGATTTTAAAATAAATTAATCATTATTTTAAACTTACGTTAAAAAATAATAATTTTTTAACTCTTAATTTATACTGTTAACAGTAATTGACACTTTATTTTTCGCATTGTCAAAAAGCGTATTGTGTTTATGATTACTAGCAGTGTATGGAGATACGAGCATTGCAATTTGATTCAGTTGGCTAGTAGGTTTTCGGTTTCATTATAACTTAGACGCATAAAGGCAAGGTCCCAGAGCTTTCTTTATGTGACAAGT
>JAYEAL010001198.1:0-14110 GCA_036419045.1 Scirpophaga incertulas
TACTTTGTCTTAAACTAAACTTTAGGTAAATATGCATTCGATTATCCGATCTCTATATATGACTAATAAATATGACCTAATGATTTTAAATTATTTTATTAATATTAAAAATTACATTATCTATACTAATAATATTAAAAAAAACTACTTTTTGTAACTTAAATACAAAAGTTAGACATATGCTGTCGTTGACTTTTTGTGGGTATTTTCAAACTCCACATCTTTTCTCTAGAATTCAAATATAAAACTTTCAGCGTTCGTAAGAAACGCTTTCATTCGACCATTTCTCTTTTTATTTTTCGATTTTTTATATAACCTATGACACTCAGCAATAATGTGGCTTTCTATTGGTGAAAGAATTTTTAAAAATCGGTTTAGTAGATCCCGAGATTACCCCTTACAATTCAACAAATATACAAACCCACAAACTTTACTTCTTTATAATATTCGTATAGAAGTATAGAAAAAGCAGACGATTATGTGTTCCAATCCAAAAACTTAAAGTATTTTCGAGAAATGCATATTGTATGTTCATTCGTTTGTATAATACCTTCGAACATAAAAAAATTGACATTAACTCAATTCAGAACAGAATTATTTAAATATTTATTATTTTTATATGAATAGTTTTAAAAAGTCTATCTTCGAAGAGTACCTGGAGACCTATTTTTGAATTACGAATGCGATTTCGAAATCACCGCTAACTAAATAGTCAGCGGTGACTTTGAGGTCACGGATTCCTAAAGCATCCAATTTTTGAAAGTCGATCGCAGAGCTGCCAACATAGATAAAGTACACACATAAATGTCAGAGTTCGGTTCCACGCAGAATGTAGCCGCTGCCGGTTATTTGCCGGCTTAACCATTGCGGTTATTATATATATATAATATATGTGCTACATTCACATATATATATATATATATAATATATAATATATATATTGTATATATAGACTGAAAACTCAAACAAAACACAGATAACATTTCCACAAGTATGACTTGATTACGAGTGGGTGAGGGCACTCGTAGTGAAATCACACCTGTGACTCAGGTAGTCACATCAGTGATATTCAAAAATAAGAATTATTGAAAATCGGCGATTATTAGTCACATCGGTGATTTCGAAGTCGCATTCGTAATTCAAAAATAGGACTCCTGCAGATTTGTTAATTTCTTTAATAATTTTATGTAATTTTGTGTTATTGTTAATCGAGAGTAACACGCGGATAACGTAATGGGGCTACAATATTGCCAACTTTTGTGTAATGATTTGTATTTATTTGTATTTTGTAATAGATGTTGCTGTACCTTAATAAAAAAAGAAAAAATAATATGAAAAATGTATTATTCAATAAATGATTTCTTAAATGACTACATGCTCTAATATTTTATATTAAACATCTATATGCATCTAATTTGAACGCATCTAATTATGCGGAAAAAACGTATTTATTTACGACTAGCTTTCTGCCCGCGGCTTCGCCTGCGTGGATTTCGGGATTGGGTCTATAGAGGGTTAAGGGTCATAGCTTTTGCCCACGGCTACATATGCGCGGAAGTCGGTTTATGGCGCGAAGGTTTTATCGCGCTTCCCGTGGAACTATCCGTTTTTCCCGAGAAAAAAATACCGCAAAACCTTGCTCAAGAATCACTCTATCTATTGATGAAAACCGCATGAAAATCTGTGCAGTAGTTTTTGAGCGAAGCCTTTATTGCGCATCCCGTGGGATCTGACGATTTTTCCGGGATAAAAGTAGGCTATGTTACTCGGGAATAATGTAGCTTTCCAAAGGTGAAAGAATTTTTCAAATCGGTTCCAGTAGTTTCGGAGCCTATTCATTACAAACAAACAAACAAACAAACAAATCTTTCCTCTTTATAATATTAGTATAGACATCATATTAGAAACTTCAAAAATAACAGTATTTCGCCACTACTTAATGGATGTTATTATACATACAAACCACCTCTTCTATCACTCTATTAAAAAAACCGCATCAAAATCCATTGCGTAGTTATAAAGATTTGAGCATACATAGGGATATAAGGACAGAGAAAGCGACTTTGTTTTTACACGCTTTTATTGACTTACTCTGTCCGTTTTATACTGTGTAGTGAATTTTAATACATAGTATAACTTTAAGGTTTTCTTGGGCAGGTTTTTTGCCATGTATAATCTTTTTGCCAAATGTCCTTTATTTTTTTAATCCCAACTAATATTATTAATGCGAAAGTAACTCTGTCTGTCTGTCTGTTACGCTTTCCCGCTTAAACTTCGCAAACGATTTTGATGAAATTTGGTACAGACAAATCTTTAGACCCTGAGACAGAACATAGGCTACTTTTTATTTCGAAAAAAAAGGGATGAAGGGGTTGAAATAGAGGTTGAAAGTTTGTATGGGATTTCTTAATTTTAAAAGATAAAACCATGAAACTTTATATTTCAGCACTTTTTTTTTATTGCTAAAGTTGACAAACAAGCAGGCTGCCCACCTGATGGTAAGTGGTAACAGTCGCCTATAGTACATGTGGTTCCCACGAGATTCTGCAAATCTGCAAACCTCATAAGAACCACAGTGTACGTTGGCCAACTTGTGACATAAGATGTAAAGTCACAGTACCCAGTAATTTCACTGCCTATCTTACCCTTCACGCCGGAACACAGCAAAGCGAACCCTGCTGTTTGGCGCGGAAATAGGTAAGATGGAGGTACCCATGCAGACGACCCTGGTACAGAGTCTACCTCCTAGAAACTTCTTTTTCTTCCTAGAAACCTCCTAGAAACTTGTAAGAAATTATTAAACATTATTTTGTTCTAGCATTATTGAAATTTTGACCAGCTATAAGGTGAAATAAGGGTTGAAAGTTACTATGCAAGTTCGTCAAATATCACGTAATAAGAAACAAAAAATCGTTTGTTCTAACATTTTGAAATTTTTACCAGTGTGGGGGTGAAATAGGGGTTGAATTGAAGATAAGACCATGAACTTGGAGCATTAAACATAAGGGACCAGGATTGACTAAAACTAATTTCACGCGGCCGGAAGCTAGTTACTCTATAAAACAGGAGGTTCTCAATCTGGTTGTATGTTTTTATGTTTGTTACCTCTGAACTTTCGAAAGGCTGGATCGATTTAATAATTCCATATAATAAATTTTGCTTTACATATGAGCAGGAAATATTATCAAATCACTCAATATCACGACGCCGAGTATTAAGGAAAGACAAAGAAAAAGACAACGAAACCTAGCAATCAACACCGACCTGACATTGACTCCAGAGATAACAGAAATTTAGAACTGCATTAATTATCCGCTTTAATTTTATTGAAGATTATTAGTAATAGGCTATGAAATAATTTTATTTAGTCGGTTTCCTTTTGTTTAGTAAAAGTTCTGTAACCGGAATGTGCTTTGGAGAATTGTACTCTCCATCAAAAGAATCCGAATCCTAAATCACTGTTACCTATCTGAAAAAAAGACCACGAAGCCTATATATATAAATGACATTGAACTGTCTGTTTGAAATTTTCAAGTTATATAGTAGTATATTCTAATATAATAAATATTTTTTAATGTATGTTTGTCCTGTCTGTTTGTTCCGGGTAATCTTTGATTTTCACGATATTTTCACTCACACTCCAGATTTCAAGATAAACATTCCAACGTCCTACAAAAAACTAGAAGCTCGTTTATGGGCAAATGTATAATTTTTTATAACAAGATTCTCCCACATAGTGTAAAGTCTGATTATTAATTCACTGGAGTAAACTGACAGATGCTAATGTCACATTGTAAAATTATGCTGCCATATTTATCGTACTAGTGAGGTGACCTGCAAATATAATTGGATAAATTGAAATAAATCGATAAGGACTTCACCCTTCGTTGTTATTCAGATCACTCACACAAAGTCAGTAACAACGTTTATTAAAAAAAAGTACTCAATTAATTATAATATAGGTACATGAATTCTATCAGATACAAAAAATGAAATTCACTCACTTGCTAGCGTTCCCGAACTATGCGTTCAGTTAATCAGTAAATCAATTTTTTGAGCTGTAATTATTCGAACATTTGGAAGTACTTTAATTATTTCAATCTTTTTAAAGAAAAATACAGATTTAACCACTGTGTAATAGTAGTTATTGTATTTCATTTTAGGCAAAAAATAATTCTGTAAATTATTTATCGTTGTAATGGATTAACCACGACAATTTTACGTCAAGTTTTTTTTTTATTTATTGCTGGTTATTACTGGTTACTGGTGCAAGATGGAGAAGCTGTGTCGATCATGTAATAAACTTAGAAAGTAAAATGTTTAATCTCGACCATATGATGGACAATATTACGGACCGTTTTATAATAAGTGTCACTGACAGCGACGACGATAGTGATAAAATTATGTCTGATGATGACGAATAAAAATCTATCCATTTAATATTTTTGTTTCATTTCATATATATTATTCGAGTAATTACGCCATTTCAAAGTTATCACCTATTTGCCCTAAAAGTACCATGCTAATATTATTACATCGATTAAACAAAATTGGATTAAGATTTCATAACAAAGTAAATAAAATGAGTAATGTGATTTGAGGACGGAATGAAATTGAATGAATGAGTTTGATTTCAATATTCTAGTCACAACACTATTTTCTGTTCATCATAAAGTGGTAACACCGTAAACGTCAGTTTACTCCAGTGAATTAATGATTAGACTTTAGTTGAACTGCCTCTTGTATTTACATAATGTAAATACAAGAAATAAAAATAAACTTGCCGTTCCAATGTACAGGCTCCATAAGATTAGCTGTTCCTTTTTGGGGAAATGTATAAAAATGTTTAATAAGCTTCCACAAAGCATTATTGAGGTTTGCCTTTGCACAACTTTAAAAATCACATCAAAAAGACACTTATTAGTAAAGCATATTATAAGTAAGTGATTATTTAAACGATAACACTGTATGGAGCTAGGTGCGGTATCCCAAAAGCCATGCTTGGTAACAACATAATTATTTATTTATTATTTTTTGTCTTTTCCTTTTGACATTTAATGTGTATGTAAATGTACATACGAAATATATATTATGTATGTTAGCTTTATGTAGCTTTAAGTTTTTTTTTTTTTTATAATGACTAATTGTAAATAACGATTAAAGAGAGGAATAAAAATATAAACCCTGAGAGTTTCTTGCCAGTTCTTCTCTAGGGCCTCCCAATTTCCGAACTGGTGGTAGAGTTTGACGTCAATAAGTGCCTGCAAAGGTCTATGTTGAATAAAGAATTTTTGAATTTTGAATTTTGAATTTTTTCATAAGTTCAAGGTACATGTTAAAAAGACGCTAATAAGTAAGGGCAAAGTCAATGTTGATAGTAAATACACTACAGAAAAACTGTGAACGTTGTATATAATCGTTTGCAATGTAAGCGCAAAAAAACGTTCTTATTTACGACATCACATTACAAACCTCTTAAATTTATCAGTGTTCCTCTACTACTAACTACAATAGTTAGACATATTGTCTCGCAAAGTTTTTTGTAGATATTGATATAATTCTATAATATTGTCGAACATTTTTTAGGGTTCCGTACCTCAAAAGGAAAAAACGAAACCCTTATAGGATCACTTTGTTGTCCGTCTGTCCGTCCGTCTGTCAAGACCCTTTTTCTCAGGAACGCGTGGAGGTATGAAGCTGAAATTTATATCAATTACTCAGGTCTACTGTCCCTTGAAGCTGTGAAAAAATCAAACTTCTAAGCCAACGCAATCAAAAGATACAGCCGTTTATGCCGCAAATTTTCGACACTTGCAAGGGAATCAAAACCTACAAGGTGCTTCCCGTGAACTCAGAATCTTGAAATTTGGTACGAAGCAACGTCTTATAGCATAGATAGGGGAGGGATAAGGAAAAATTACGAAAACCATAAATTTTTAGTTACATCACATAATATATTATTTTTTTAATAATTTTAAACTTACTACCCATTTCCTCATAAACGCGTAGTAGAGGTATTAAATTGAAATTCATACCAAATACTCAGGTCTATAATACCTTTAAGCTGTAACAAAATCAAACTTCTATGTCAACGCAATCAAAAGAAACAGCAATTTAAGCTGCATATTTCGAAACTCGCAAGTACTCGCAAGGGAATCGAAACCTAAAGGGTACTTCCAGTCGACCTAGAATCTTGAAATTTGGCATGAAGCAACGTTTTATAGCACACATAAAGGAAAAATTCCGAAAACCTTAAATTTTTAGTTACATTACAAAATATATATTTTTTTATAAATTATAACTTATTACTTTTTTCCTCATGAACGCGTAGAGCTATCAACTTGAAATTCATATCAAATACTTAGATCTAATTGCCTTTAACCCGTGAAAAAAAAATTATAAGTCAACGCAAAAACGCAAAAACGCAAAAGTACAACCATTGATACCGCATATTTTGAAACGCGCAACTAATGAACGAACTTTGTAAACCTTGCAAGTTTGTACGGAACCCTCGGTGCGCGAGTCCGACTCGCACTTGGCCGGTTTTTTTTGTCCTATCATTACGAGTAATACTCTCCGCAGCGTATGCGATGAAAGACATTTTATGGCAAATTTTTTTACACCTTCGGTTGGTTTTAATAAGAATTTCTAAGGATTTCTATAGTAATCTAGTACTAAATATAGCCTATGTTACTCACTGATAATGTAGCTTTCTAATGAAAAAAGATTTATTAAAATCGAGCCCGCACTTATTCAGTTTATTCGTTACATACAGAAATACAAATCTTTCCTCTTTATAATATTAGTTTAGATATGTATAATATATTTATGTCTGTCTGACACCCTAGGTTCCATAACACAAACCTACAGAGCTCAGTTTGGGCTAGGCTAATTAATATAAATAATAATAATAAATAATCTTTATTTACTCACACATAAAGGTTGTCATAAATTACAAAAAAAGTTGACATTAGCAATAACATAATCACTACCTTAATGTGAGAGTCTGGAGTCTGAAAAAGGATAAACCTGCTCTACAGATCTCCAGGCTCCCTCATCCCATAGCAATTTAAACCAGAAATCAAATTCGAATCTTCAACGGAAATAACAATCAACACTTAAAACAAAATAAAAATTAGGTAAACTAAAAGATATACATTGTTAATTCATAACCATATATAAATATATAGGTACTTAAATAAATTAACTTAGGGTTTACATAAAACATATAGATTATTGCGAGAATGATTAGCTATTATTGGAAAGGAGTTAAGTATATGCAAATGACATTTTGAAAATATTAGAAGGTTTTAAACAGACTAACGACCTAAGGCTTCCTCTAAGAGAGATTCAGTTTCTTTATAACTAAGGTTTAATTATGTAAGTGTAAGAAATAATTATTTTTATTTTGTTTATTTATAACTAGAGATCGGATAATCGGATGCATATTTCCTAAAGTTAGTTTAAGACAAAGTATGGAAACGGCTTTTTTATTGTTTTGTTAAATAAAATTTTTCACCCATTTCTGTTTCTTTATTCAATTATTTAATTGATTATTGTTTTAGTCAAACTAGCTCACTACTTTCGTATAACACTCTTCATGTAATAAATCGTACATTCATAAATCGCACGGGGAACTGAAACTTCATGTAAATACGTATGCATAGTTGTATAAATGAACCCGGAGTCTCGGTCTTTTGAAAATAAATACCACGTGCTAATTTAGTAATTTTCAAACAATATCACTACGTTAAATTTGCAGTCCCGTATTTTCCCGGGATTTTTATTTAACAAAATGTATTTTAAAAAACCGCTTCCATAATTTGTGAGCCAAAAATTAACTTTAGGTAAATATGCATCCGATTATCCGGTCTCTATTTATAACATAATTAACATACCAAAGGATCTATGCACTAATAGTGCACTAAGTAGTAGCAGTATAACAGCGATCAAACTCACAAACATTCGCCAGAATAAAAACCAAAATTTAACACCATATATTTTTAACAAACCGATTTCGTATATACACTATTAATATAAAATTGAAAATTATTCTTATATATTATCGTAAAATTTTATGCAATATTTGACTTATACAACTTTGACAAATACTGAACAAATTGCCTTTATTCAATTTGTTTATTTGAAAATGCGATGATTAGTTTAATTGCAGTTAATTATTTCATAATATTAATTACTGGTATTGCTAATACCTACCTTCGATTCCGTATAGCGAAAATTCGTGGTGGTTGATAAGCGAAGCAAGCACAAAGAGATGCGGACCAGTCCAAACTCGAATCTTTCTTGACCACTAACTGACTGATTATAAATTATTATAATATACTAGCTGACCCGCGCCCACTTCGTTGGCATAATATGAATAATCCCCGAAGCGAGCACGAAAGCGAACTGAATTAAACCCGAAGCCATCGCGCGCCGTCCGCTGATGATGATGATGATGATGATGAGGAGGAGGATGATGATGATGATGATGATGACACTCAGCAATAATGTGGCTTTCTATTGGTGAAAGAATTTTTAAAATCGATGATGATGATGATGATGACACTCCGCAATAATGTGGCTTTCTATTGGTGAAATAATTTTTTAAAATCGGTTCAGTAGATCCCGAGATTACCCCTTACAATTTAACAAATATACAAACACAAACTTTACTTCTTTATAATATTAGTATAGATAGCTGACCCGGTGAACTTCGTACCGCCTAATTATTGGAGGCATATTTAGTAAGTCACAAACACACGACACAATACTTTTTTGTTGCTTTTAGATTTTTAGGAATTATAGTATAGGTGCACAGCAAAGAGGCGTTTACATTTCAAGTGACATTTTACCATAGACAATAGGTTGGCACCCATCAAATATGTCAACACATTAATTATTTTTATATTTTGAAATTTAAATACACGATGTTATAAGCAAAGTTGATATTATGTTGTCGATTCAAAAGTCTTGTTTTAATGCGTTCTTCAATTCGAATGGAACTGAGAGTACAAATACCGTCAAATGTTTGACAGAAAGTAAGTGATCAACTTTTATATGGGAAAATGAAATTGTCGTCTTACTCTATCTTACTCGCAATTTTTCCTTATTTGCTCACCGTTTAGACCTACCCTGGACTACGACAAACATTTTAAAACCAAAATCAGCTCAATCGGCCCAGCCGTTCTCGAGTTTTAGCGAGACTAACGAACAGCAATTGATTTTTATATATATAGATAACACGCTCGATCGGAGTGAGTGTATGTCACATAAAAGTCAGATTACCGTAGTTTAAAAAAAAAACTCAGGCAGTTATCATTTCAAACGGCGAAATCACAGATTATTAGCATAAATTGGCCTAACCATCTAACTTAAATACAATACTATATCGCTGAATTTGTTATTTCATGTATAAACATGTTTTTTTCGTGGGAGAGCCATGCTTCGGCACGAATGGGCCGGCTCGACCGGAGTGATACCACGGCCTCACAGAAAACCGGTTTAAAATAGCGCTTGCGCTGTGTTTCACCGAGTGAGTGAGGTTACCGGAGGCCCAATCCCCCCCCTTTTTTTTAATGGCGCAGTTTAAAAAAATTTTGCTACCCCAGGAGGGTACCAACTGCGCAAGCAGCGTTGGAGAATCCCTCTCCGGACGTCCGTTCTCAGGACGTATCGCACTTGAGCCCGGAGGCCCGGGCTGCCCCGCGTATTCTGGGGGGGGCAAAACAGCGCTCCATAATTTCCGGGGTAAGAGCAGATCGCATAAGGCACCCCCTACCACACTAGCAGTGGACTTCTGTAACATCAGGGGATTACACTCAAACCTCAATGCTGTTCACCACCACCTCGAAACGGCTTCACCGGCCTTGCTCTTTTTGACTGAGACCCAGATATCGCCCCCAGCGGACACATCGTACCTTACATACCCTGGGTACGGACTGGAACACTCCTTTATACCTAAGGCCGGAGTGTGCGTGTACGTAAGGGGCGATGTCAGCTATCGGCGCCTCGGCAATCTTGGCAGTAGGGACCTCTCCATCTTATGGCTACGTGTAGACAGCGACGACCATCCCCGCGTCTATGCATGCCTTTATAGGTCCCATAGCGGTGATTCAGAAACGAACCGACTCATCGAGCACGTTCAAATGGCTACAGACTTTGTGCAGCAGCAGATCCCTTCCGCAGAGACTGTACTGCTTGGCGACTTTAACGCCCATCACGCTGAATGGCTTAGTTCAAGCGGTACCGATCATGCGGGGAGATCTGTTCATGAATTCGCCCTGGCATATGGCCTGACACAGCTGGTTTCCTCGCCGACGCGAATCCCAGATGTGGAGAGCCACGAACCTTCCCTTTTAGACCTTCTGCTGACTTCTCATCCGGAGGGCTACCGTGTCTCTGTGGACGCTCCACTTGGCTCCTCGGATCACTGCCTTGTACGGAGTACAGTGCCACTCACTTCGCCGCGACCGCGGGTTGCAGGCAGCCGTCATGTGTGGCACTATAAGTCAGCAGATTGGGATGGGATGCGGTCCTTTTTTGCGTCCTATCCATGGAGGCAGGTTTGCTTCGCGGAGAGTGATCCGAACGTCGTTGCTGACTTAGTTACTGACGTGGTGCTGCAGGGTATGGAACTCTTCATTCCGTCATCTGCAGTCCCTGTTGGTGGTAGGTCTAGGCCTGGTTTGGTGTATCCTCCAAAAAAGCTTCTCGCAGGAAGCGGGAGGCATACCAAGCTTGGGTCAAAGCTGCGACGGCGCGAGACATCAATGCCATCACTCTAAAAAAAGAGTATAACTTTGCCTCCAGGTCACTCAAGAGGGATATTGCCAGGGCGAAGTCGGAGCACATCAGTAGAATTGGCGAGAGATTGGAACGTCTTCCTTCGGGGACTCGTGCATTTTGGTCTCTCGCCAAGGCTATTGAGGGAAATTTTTGTAAGCCATCCTTTCCTCCCATTCACGCGGGAAATGGTTCGTTGGCCCATGACGCAAAGGAGAAAGCCGATCTTTTGGGCAAAATCTTTGCGTCCAACTCGACGTTGGATGACAGGGGACAAACGCCACCATCAATAACGCGGTGTGAGCCTTCTATGCCGGATATCCGGTTCCACTAAAGCTCAGTGCGTTTAGCGCTTTTTTCCCTGGATATCCACAAGTCAAGTGGGTCTGATGGTATTCCTCCTGTCGTGTTGAAGACGTGCGCTCCAGAGTTGGCACCTGTTTTGACGCGTCTTTTTCGGCTTTCTTATTCTTCTGGCGTCGTCCCAATCTCATGGAAGACAGCTTTAGTGCACCCGATCCCTAAAAAAGGCGACCGCTCTAATCCGTCCAACTATAGGCCTATAGCTATAACCCCTCTTTTCTCGAAGATAATGGAGTCCATTATCAACCGCCAGCTCCTTGGGTACCTAGAGGATCGCCAGCTGCTTAGCGATCAACAATACGGTTTCCGTAGAGGTCGTTCGGCTGGTGATCTTCTGGTGTACCTTACGCATCGTTGGGCACAGGCGATCGAGACAAAGGAGAAGCTTTAGCGGTTAGTTTGGACATAGCGAAAGCTTTCGATCGGGTATGGCACAAAGCGCTTGTTACAAAACTTCCTTCCTATGGGCTTCCCGAGAAATTATGCGGATGGGTCACCAACTTCTTATCAGACAGAAGCATAAAGGTAGTAGTCGACGGTCAATGCTCTGACTTGTTGTCTGTGAATGCTGGTGTTCCTCAAGGCTGTGTGTTGTCGCCTACTTTATTCCTTCTGCATATTAATGATATGTTGCAAATCAGCGGCATTCATTGTTATGCAGATGATAGCACGGGTGACACATTTTATACCGGCCGAGCCAATATTTCTCGGGAAAACGTCATCGAGAGTCGAAACAAACTTGTGTCTGAAATTGAGACTTCTTTAAAGAAAGTCTCAGATTGGGGTAGACTTAATTTGGTCCAATTTAACCCCACAAAGACTCAAGTCTGCGCGTTCACTGCAAAAAAGCTCCCGTTTGTCGTGTCTCCTCGTTTTGAGAGCACTCCCTTAACCGCCTCAGCCAAAATTGGGATTCTTGGTGTCGACATATCGAGCGTAGTTCAGTTCCGTGGTCACTTAGAGGGTAAGGCTAAACTAGCCTCGAAGAAGCTTGGTGTGCTCAATAGATCGAGGCGGTATTACGGCACAGGTCCGGCCTCATATGGAATACTGTTCTCATCTTTGGGCAGGAACGCCCCAATACCAGCTTCTCCCTCTAGACCGGATTCAACGGAGAGCGATTCGCATCGTCGACCACCAGGAAATTTCAAGTCGGCTTGACCCTTTGGCATTGCGTAGAGATGTAGCTTCTCTCTGCATACTCTATCGCATTTACTACGGAGAGTGCTCGGAGGAATTGTTTGGACTGATCCCTGCTGCTACTTTCCGACATCGTTCCACGCGACAAACCTTCCATCCTCACCATCTCAATACTTGGCAGTCCACCACTGTGCGTTTCTCTAGAAACTTTCTGCCTCGCACAGCTAAACTGTGGAATGAATTGTCGCCTGCAGTGTTTCCGAGCCGTTACGATATCCAAACTTTCAAGGAAAGAGCGTACTCCCATTTAAAAGGCCGGCAACGCGCTTGTGACTCCTCTGGTGTTGCGGGCGTTCATGGGCGGCGGTAATTGCTTACCATCGGGTGATCCGTCTGCTCGTTTGCCCCCTATCACATAAAAAAAAAAAATAAAAAAAAATAAAAATAAACGGGATTTCGAACGATTTTCGGGGACGTTTCGCTAAGGGGTCTGGTGGGGCGTGTCCTAGGAGGGTTAAAAGAGTATCCCGCCAAAAGTAGGATATCTAGCAACTCAACTTACCTACTTACTTAGTTCTATTTATTTATTTAAATAGTACTGCCACATAATACATATTTACATACCCATACAAAACATTCAATATAGATAATAATTTCTGATATGCATCACAATAACGGCGTACATAACATTCAATTATATAAACCAAAAAAAAAATAAAATAAATAAAATACAAAAAGAAAACCTAATAAACTCTATTAAAATATACCATATAAAATCAAAACTAAAGGTTAGCAACATCCTATTTCCCTTGATTAAGGTAACGCAAAATCTTAAATTTGAACATATGTATCCTATCATTAAATATATCTAAATCAGAAATAACACTGTTCAGTGTGTTATATTCATTACAAATCCGTGCCAAAGGGGACTGCAGGCCTTATTTTTTTTTTTTTTTTTCCCCTGAGGAAAATGCATTAAATTGTATACCCCGGCTGTGGCGGGCCGGCGGTTATGTGGGGCTCTCCTCCCCAGAAGAGGGAGGCCTACCCACCAAAAACCTCAGGATGGCCTTCCTCAGGCATGTAGGGAGCGCCCGGGAACATCAAGCCACTTCCAGGAACCCCCAGCCTTCGCTCCCCCGCCGATACAGGGGAGCCCTCCTCGGGGTAGGCTCGCTACTCTCCCCCGGTCTCCTCCACCGACGACGCCCCCCGGCCACGGAAGGGGCGTGGTCCATCCTGGGTCGCCGTAGCGGTCGCGACTCCCTCGCGCGCCGCCGGCGACCCGCGGCGGCGCCGCAGCTGTGCTACCGAGCCCGGCGCCGCCTTCTTCGAGCGGGATCGGCCATCTCCCGACCCCGCTCGGCAGCCTCCTTCTGGAGCATCACTGCTTCACAGAAGGAGGCCACAGCCCTCCAACCTCCCTCGTCCGCCAGCATTGCGGCAATCAATGCCGGCGGAGACAGATCTCGCCCGATCTCTGCGACCAGGGGACTGCAGGCCTAGATTAGAAGAGTTCTCCAAACACATACCATCTAGTTACACGTTTGAAAACATATGCAGATATCAATGGGTAACAGCAAACTGCATCTGATTTTAAGAAAGGTATCCCTTTTTAAGCGCCGTAAAATGTCACGCTGATTGAAATTGTTTTGAATGATACCTGGATTCCTTTACCCTATCCAGAGAAGTTGGGTTTACCAGTAAGCCCAATTTCTCCCGATCGCTTCGATCAAGAACTTGATGGATATCGAGGTGGCTAAGTTAAACCCAGAATCAAGGTCGGAAAGTCCGACCTAAAAACAACTGTCTGCCCATTGAC
>JAYEAL010000146.1:0-24825 GCA_036419045.1 Scirpophaga incertulas
CTCATTTTAAAGAACTCCACGCATCGATATATATGTACTACGTACAATATGTACTACGTACGTTCGGTAGAATATATGTCAATGACTCCACGTAGAATAGACCACAGGTATATTAAAAAATGAAAAGACTGTATTATTACTTAAAAAAAAATGCGGTTTAAAATGGACAATTTAAATTTTCGCGCGAAAACGGACCTATAGTTCCTATGACGTCACTCCTGTTTGTCATTGTCACTGGCTCACTGATTGTACTGCGCGTGTCATTGCTGGCTTTAGTTGTTTTTGCATTTATCTCGACTTTCAAGGTATTAATATGTAAAATTTACAATGGACTCCGAAAAAAAGCCGTATGGACTTATGTTTTGTGCCAATGTGTCCATCTACTTCAAATAAGTTTCCTAGTAAATTGTTTTTGATTGGACCTTCTGACCTAAAACTGAGAAAAATGTGGTTTCAATCGGCGAAGAGGAATGACATTTATTACACAAAAGAAACAGTTACCTACCTAACACTTACCCAAACTTTTTAATGTCTTTTTGTTTAGACCCTTTCATTTATACACTTGAAAACTCTTTCGACAAAAAATGATACTACCATGTCAACATTAACTTTTGGCAGAGTCCTAGAATCTGCTTTGGCAAACGCATTCCATTTTTATTCAAAAATGCGTTTTTTGAATAAAAATGGAAGTTGCGTTTCATTCATTTTGGTTTAATTGTTCACTTTTATTACAACTTATAACCTCAAATAAGTTGTTATAACAGGAGTGACGTTACTGAACGCTGATTGGTCTTTTAAATCCGTTCCGTTTTACGTTACTTTTGATTCATAATTATTGTTAAAAAACAACATTATTTTAAATATAAACCTTGCAGTGGCCCTACTTTTATATTTTTTTAGCATTTTAATAACAAAATTTTCATAAATATTATAATTGCATGTTCCCCATTATATAAATGTAAGAACAGAACATATAGAGTAAGGTAACTCACAGGATACTAAGAATAAAATATATTTTATTAGTTTAAAGTTATATCAGAGTCAGAAACATCTGAATTGTCACTAAAGGAGATGCCCTCTTATTACAAGGAGGTTGGTTTTTTGTGATCAGCGTTAACTAACAAACACCAAACTACATTAAATTGAAAGCCGAAAAAATATGAAGTATGAAACAAATATAAGAAATATTTTTACCACCCCCAATTATTTTTAAATAAATAAAACATGTTTATAAGAAATATTTCAATGGCAACACCTTAATGATGTTTTTATTAATCTGTGACTACCGGTATCTTACTCTATGTCACAGATTAATATACTATTGCTGGTCTGATCATAATCATAAAATCAAAACTATGACATTGACAGCAGGTGTCTGACTTGTCAGTTGATTTTTTATTAATTTTTTTTTCTGGTTCTAGATAACATATATTAAGTAACATAGCAGTCCCTATATTTTGTTAGTTAAAAACTTCTCAAAATTAGAAATATTTGGTTCATTAAAGCAATTATGCATGTAGGTATTTAGATTTTTAAGAGGCTTGTTGATAATTTTTTTTAAGCAATGTGTAATTATTGCATTAAAGATATTTCATTTTTTTTTATACTAGAATACGAATTATTAAAAATCGGGTGTCTTGAAAATAACATGACTTACGGCGATTACTTTCTTTTAGAGCCTTCTATCCAAATATATCAAATTTACCCGAGTTAGTTACTATAAACCAATATGGGACATCTCCTTTATCATCTAAATCTGTGACGGATACAATTAACGATGACTCCATTATGTTATCAATATGGATGTCACGATGCCAATCTGACATAATGTCTCAATCTTTGTGAAAGTGATTTTGATAATTAAGGGGGTACGAAAATTTTAATGACGCTTAAGCGAGAACTAAAACGATAAAGAATGAGTTAAGCGGTAAGGCCGCTGTAGTCAGGCTTATGGCTCAAATACCATAGTAGCCAAACCATAAATAAAATAATAAAACGCTTGTTTTATTCTTTTTTCTATACTTAACTAAACTATACTAGTCTGTGACTAAACTAGTGATTGGTATTTGCGTTTTGATTTAGAAAAAAATCATGCTATGTTTTATTGTGTTGAGAAATCACTACACAGTTTTATAAAGCACTTGAAATTAATCAGATAAAATGGAAGTAGATGACGAAATTAAATCTGGATTTTTATTATTTCCACCTGCTGGGGGGAATGTTTTTAGCAAATTTCCTAAAAAGGTAACGGATTAATGTTTGTTAGATTTTTTTGTCCTTTCGAATGAAATGCGTCTTCAATCATTTATGAGCAGTACTTTTATGAAGAATAAGGAATTGTATTATGAACATTTATTTGCACATTTCTAATGACTCAGACGTCAGACGCACATTTGCTGTCTGCAGCAGGTTATCTTTTACTATTTTGAATTTAGTATCTTTTCACACATATCATTGTATAATACTGTTATATTAAAAATATCTTATTAACATACATTTCTGTGCATTACAGAAAAACTGGCAGCAAAAATATTGTCTCCTTTACAATGCAAGCAAACAGGGAATAGAAAGATTAGAAATTTTTGACAATAAAGATGACGCTGCATCTGCGTCTTCGACAATTCCTAAAATAATAACACTTGAAAACTGTATCAAAATAACACATTCTAGTCCTAACACAATTACAATATTGACTAAGTCACACAATCAGCAAGTCTGCACTCATTCCGAAACTGAAACCATTGAATGGGTCAATGCTTTACAGTCTGTCGCATTTAAAGGTAGAGATTCGAGTCCGGTAAGTTTTGATGAAGATAATGATCTTTATTGTTCTTCTGGAGAAGGAGTATTTTCTGTTAAAATGTGCTGTTCAGAAGCATCCACAAGATGTGGATTAGAACCTATAAGATACTTACTGGTATTGACAGCTACTGCAATTGAATTAAGAGATGTAAATGATAACAAATTGTATGCTACTTGGCCATACAGATATATAAGGCGATATGGATATAGACAAGGTAAATTCACATTTGAAGCTGGTAGAAAGTGTGATACTGGAGAAGGTATATTTCATTTGGAGCATCCAAATCAGTCAGAAATATTTAAATGCTTGTCATTAAAAATGAAAACTATGAAACAAATGATTGGCAATGACAATTTGAATAGTCCTGAACATAGTGAATTCAATATTCAGCCTACTGTCAATTTATTTCCTGGCTCTAGGAGTCCATTAGTAGCGGCAAGACCTGACGATTTAAACCTTAGTTCACTTTCATTTAAAACTTCTGTATCAAGCCAACATAGCTCTGGCACTGAAAGGGACACTGCACCATTACTAATGCCAAAACCAGCATTAAAACCCAAGCCTCAGAAACCTCCTCGAAAAATAATAAATACACATAAAGGAATTGCTTGTAAAGACCTGGCAAGTTCAACAGATGAAAGTGTTGACTTTAGTAGATATAAAAAACTTGATAATTATGAACCTATTGAACAGATAAAAAGAGATGAAAGTCCTCCTTCTGTGCCATATGATAAAGTAGAGGTTCGCAATGAGGCATGGAAAACTTTGGGGATTGATGATCCAGATCATACAGAGTTTACACCCAACTTAGGTGATAACCCCAACTGTATGAAATTGATATCTAGATCCCAAGATAATTTAAATAGCAATGGACCAGAATCTTCAAGGATCATATTGCTGCCTAGCCCTGCTGTTGATCCAGAAGATGAGAATTATGATAGATTACAATATTTTGGATCAACAAGTAAATTGAATAAATCATCAAGATATAAAAAAATTGAAGCAAGGCCAACTACTCTAGCACTATCAGAATCAAAAGTTAAAGATACATGGAATGATTATGATGAAGTCGAGAATGTTATGCAAACGGCCAGATTGGCTGATGATTCTCACTTGGGATATGGTATGATAAGGAAACCAAACACACCCGGCCCACAAGTTCCAACAGCAGCACAAGTTCAAGCTTTACAGAATCAAGCAGTATTAGAAGAAGTCAATCACAGTAATTGCAATGGAACTGACTATGCTATTGTGAGTCGTCCAAAAAGAGTCTAGCTCTTATTGGTAATAGAACAGAAATAAATTAAGACTGCAACAATTAAATGTATGATTTAGTTGTAAGTATTCGTTGGCCATATGATATATTATTGGTATCTTTGGTATTCACAGATTAATAATAAAGTCCAAATCATATTCAAGACTTGTCAATCTATAAAATTTATAAATTTTAGACACAAATAGTGTTGTACTAAATAATATATGTATTGTTTCTGTGTAAAATTATATTTAGATTATAAGATTTTATTCCAATTTACACAAAATTTATAATTAATAATGTTGCTGTATGATATGACAACATATTCATGCACAAGTATGTATCAGTTCAGTTAGACTGATACAATGTGATTTTATTGTGCCTTATTATTATCTTTATAAAATACCATGCACTTTGTGCCAATTATAGTATTGTACTATTAAGTCATAGAGATTAGATGTTTTGTAAGGTGAAATGTATACATAATAAGATTCCAAGTAGCTACAATATTTTGATTTTAGATTTTTAAAATTGGTTTAAATATTAAATGCTAAACATTCCATTTTGAAAGTTATTGTTCAACTGGTGATTATAGGATAATATGTGACCTAACAATGACAAAAATATATATAAAACTTACACTATTCCAAGTGACGCCAATGACTTTAGAACTACATGATATAAATTTATTTAATGTTATTTTTTATATAGCGATAAGATCATTTTCATTTCTGGCAATTTGATATTCTACATCTGCATTATTATAAGAGTTGTAAAATTTTGAAACTGTTGGTTACATATGGTAGTTATTGTAAATCAAATAACAAAATTTTTAAGTGAACATTCATATATTTAAACCAGTCATTTCTTTATTTAGCCAAGTGTCTGATAAGTTTTATTTTATAATAATCTAATTTCACATTTGGTGCATGTGCATATTTAAAAAAAAATAATAAATGGGTTAGGATGTTCTTTTTGGTGAATACTACTGGGGCACATATACTTTGCTAGAATCTCGAACAAGATCTTATTGATATAAGCATAGATGAAATAATAATAATATTACACATGCATAACACCTAAAGGTCACTCCAGTACAAACTAGAAGTGTTTTCAATGTAACAAAGTAATTATTGTATCAGTTTTTTAATTGTGTTGATTTCTTTCCATTTTTTAACCAGAAACACATGATCTTTACATTAGACAATTCCTATACCTATACAGTGTTTAGCTTATACTTCTATAATGTGGACTATGAATTATCTTATCACCTGTGCTACCATATACAGTCAAATATATAGTATAGAGATAGAAAATTATTCACTATCATCTTGAAAATACCTCAATTATCAGGTGAAGATAAGAGTGAATGGTCCAAGTGGGTACTAAAACAGTGACAGTAATGGAAAGCAGAGGAAGTACTTCTATAAATATACTCCAGTGATGTATACTTCAAGCTATATATATTTAATTATGGCCATATTTTTATTTTATCTCCTATCATGGCGAAGATATTTTATGACAATAAAAATTTTATATTTTATCAGTTTATTATTCACTACACCTAGTCATCGTGAAAGTTAGTACTAGGATATAACTCAGGATATACATAGAATAACTGTTATTGCAGAAATCTTTTATACTGAATAATTTGATATCAGACAGTGAGGGTAAAGATAGTAAATGATACAAATATTGGCAGATATACTTGTAAATAGTGCTCTCACACCAGAAGCACAACCTATTTCTGATTCTCCTACCCTTTACTTAAATGTGTTTACAGTTTCAATAAGTAAAATGGCAGGATTGGGATATTACAGAATCAAAAAATTTACATACAAATGCTATTTTTGCTGCTACCTGTGCCAAAAGTTGTCTTTTGACACTAAATATTCATAAATTTTTGACTTGCAAAAGTCCAATAAATTTGGATGTTAGTTTCATAGACTGTCTCATTCTTACAATTTGAAACAAAAATACAGTTTGTGCATAAAAGTGATAAACTACTAAAATGTTTATTCTTATAAAAGAAAATTAATATGAAATCAATAAAATATGCATGGTGAGATATAGATTTTTATCAACACATATACATGTTTTTCAACTATATCACTATGTAAAATATATATACAGATAATATAAAATTATATATACATAGTTACACAAGAAATAAAAAGGTGTTTTATCAGTTCTATTTTCATTTGAAACAGTGTTACTGAAGGAACTACAAAAAACATCTATCATTTGATGATATAATGTCATACTAACAATTGTATTTTTTTAAATACATAGTATATATTTATGTGATAGATCAATTTCTGGTTGTATATTGTGACATAAAAGTAGTAGTTGTATCACATATTAATAATTATTTAAAACATTTAAAAAAACAGTTAATTATTTGTAAAAACCACACATCATTACGAAGTTTTCTTTTAAAATTTATTTATTCTAAATGAATAGGATGAAGATAGAAGTTTCTATTAACATTTCACATTGGTATGAAAATTGGAATGTAGTATTAATCCCAGATAGACACATGTTTCATCAAAGTCACAATGTGAGTGCTAGTATTTAATCATCTTAAAGATTGAGTGCTATTAGGTTCACTATTTTCGTTTTTTATAATTTCATTAGCAATAAATTCTAGATCTTGAGACATAATCTTGTGAACAGTTTCACCTTTTTCTGCCATGATATCTTCAATGTTTTTCTTGCCGTTCATATCAGTGAACCAATTTAGGTTGTCCGCAATCAAATGTTTGTTGCTACATCCATCACAAATTACAATGACAACTCCTTGATAATAAGCAACTTTTGTAATAAGTTTGGAGTTTCTTGTGTTACATTTTTTGCATGTGAACATAAGTTGAAATTTTCCTTCAGTTTTATGACTTTCATTTTTTGGCAATGGGTTATTGAAATTTGTTACTGATGTTCCAATTTTCTCGATGACGATATTCGTGGAGTTGATGTAGAAAGTGGTGCCAATGGCACTACAACTCGTCTACCAAAGTACGAATTACCAGTACTTGGGAAATGTACTACGTTATTTAGCAGGCGAGGTTTGTGATACTTCACAATAAAATCAATAAGCGTTCTTTGCGACATTATAGTAATTCAATGAAAATATATAATGAAATATTAATATGATGAAAACATTGCAATAATCGTGAAATACGTAAATACGTCACATTCACAGATAAATAGTAGATTAGTACATTATTACTCTTTGGAATAAGTACACAGACTAATTAGAATACTACGTCAATAATAGGTACCACATATATACTATGTGGACATATCATGGAAGTAATAATTAAGTATTAATACTTCCATGGGACGTACCTATTAAAACATTTTTTAATTTTATGACTTGGTAACATATACCTTTAAGTCATAACTTATTTGAAAAATGTTCGTTACCTTGGGGTACCTTTTTAAAACATTTTTTTTGAGATGCTTTTCTGGCCTGAACCTATTAAAACATTTTACATAGTGACCACAGATGAATATACTATTCGTCCTACCACAGATCAGTATACAAGCACAGACAGGAAAAAAATAAAAAAAAGATTTTCCACGAGTCTAGGCCTGGAATTACGCGTAATAGCTGTCGACATTCTAATATCGACATCCATACTAATATTATAAATGAGAAAGTGTGTCTGTCTGTTTGTCCGTATTTCACGTCAAAACGGAGCGACGAATTGACGTGATTTTTTTACGTGGAGATAGTTTAAGGGATGGAGAGTAACATAGGCTTCTTTTTACCCCGGAAAAAACGACAGATCCCACTGGATGCGCAATAAAGGCTTCGCTCAAAAAAGATAGAGTGATTCTTGAGCAAGGTTTTGCAGTATTTTTTATCTCGGAAGAACGGATAGTTCCACGGGAAGCGCGATAAAACCTTGGCGTCATAAACCGACTTCCGCGCATATGTAGCCGTGGGCAAAAGCTTTGACCCTTAACCCTCTATAGACCCAATCCCGAAATCCACGTGGGCGAAGCCGCGGGCAGAAAGCTAGTTATATATTTATATAATCGATAAATTCATAGCACAGCTCTACTCATATTTGTTTTAATATTTTTTATGAATTAATGTATTTTTATGAATCAAACAACAATATGTGATTATTTGCATTTAAAGCACAAAAATTTTGACCACCTGTAAAGATTTCGAGCTCCGAATTTTTGTCTTCTCTTTTAAATTCAGATTTACACAAGTTATTTAAGAGTATACAAAATAAAAGTTAAATAACATTATAAACCAATGTGACAAAATGGAATGTAATCTTCATCCATTAGCATGTCCCATGAAGGATCCACTGCTGATCTGGTCTATGATTCTGAGAACAAATATCATAGATGGATAGAAGAAATAGAAGATATTTTCAATATTTTTTTATTGCCGTACGTGGCAGACGAGCAGCGGTTAACGCTTAACATCAGGTGTGCCACCTGATGTTAAGCGTTAACCGCTGCTCATGGACTTAACAATTCCAGGGATGGACACAGCTAAGCCGCTGCGTAGCATGATGAGATTATTTTGAGAGAGGAAAAAGGAATATGTGTCATGGATCCAAAGCTGCACCTTGGTAAAGTGCGTGCTGAACTCAGCAAGTTTTGTGAGGTGCCGATACGAAGCACGGAAGGGCCCCCGGTGCCCGTGAGCATCGGGATCTACTCTGGTCTTCTACTCAGGCACGACGACCGCAAGACGGGATTTTGCAGTTGCAGTTGCGCCCCCCCATGATGTGATTTCTCTCTGTGACGACCTCTGTGGCGTTTCCGTCACTTTCGGCTGATAAGGACCCGGATCCGAATGTCTTTGTCTTTACTCGTTTCCAACGTCGCAACTTTCCAGTAGTGACGTAAGAATTCCCGTCCGTGGTCATCGAGTCTGTGCATGATACAGACTCGGATGTTTCAGGGAATCTAGAGCATTCCTCTTCTTGCCGCCAGTTTTTTTAGCTAGGTGTACAGGCGTACCCCCTCTTGGCGTAGGCTCGACCAGTTCTAAGTCGAGCCGGCCCCGGAACACATGGCGGTAAATCGTGAAAGCGCACCGCGCCATGTGCCCCGCATGGGCCCAGACAACACCAGATTTTAGGGGGTAGGCTGGTCGTAGACCGGAGAGCCCCAAACACGGCCGGGCCTTACCAGCGCATTGTCATGGTGCATAAGGGGCATTTCCCCCCGAAAAAAAAAGTGTATAAGCCTATTTACCCGTTCTAAGCTAACAGTCAGTTCGCAATCTTTCTCTTGTCTGTCCGTCTTTGACAGACTCCTTCCTCTATTGGAACTGCTGCTTCTAAAGCAGGGCCGTACTCCGTCTTGAGTTGACGAGGCCAAACTAGTGGTCCTATCGTCGTTTGATATGGGTTTCGCGCCCTTATCTGAGAGAGCACCCAGTGCCCCGGTTACCCTATTACGACACCGGGTCGGGCGGTCCGGTGAAGTTGAAAGCTAACGGGCAAACATACTGGCCTGCCACCCCCAGAGGAGTCGGAGATTCGCCGCGCGGCGATGCTAGGTACGTCCCGTGGAACCCCCTATCAGCTTTTTTTTTATAGAGATTTGGTTCTCTCTGCAGATTAGAAATCCGCCATTCCACGCCGCGTGGAAGCGGCCACTGAGTTAAGAAGCTCTATCGCGACTGGGGACGGCCAGTAAAGGCCAGCCACGACCCGCGAATCTTGCAGTCTGCCATACCACGCCGATGAACGGCAAGTGGCAAGTTATTACCGTGGGAGAGCCATGCTTCGGCACGAATTGGGCCGGCTCGACCGGAGTGATACCACGACCTCACAGAAAACCGGCGTAAAATAGCGCTTGCGCTGTGTTTCGCCGAGTGAGTGAGGGTACCGGAGGCCCAACCCCCTTATTCCCCTCTATTCCCCTTATTCCCCTATTCCCTTTTAAAAGGCCGGCAACGCATCTGTGACTCCTCTGGTGTTGCGGGTGTCCATGGGCAACGGTTATCGCTTACCATCAGGTGATCCGTTTGCTCGTTTGCTGCCCTATGCTATAAAAAAAAAAGTGGCCTGAAAAGGGCCTCTTCCACCACAAGTGCGTGTGCACTGAGCACTGAACGCTCCCCACACAAGTGCGACAGTCATCCTCCTTCTTAACACAAGAAGAGGGGACTTCACCTCAGCCAGTTTCTGTCCACGACGGAAAGCCGTCCGTACCGTCGATATCTAGAGGGCGTTCCCCTATCCGTAACCCGGGGACGCATCCGATTGCAGATCTGACAACTGCACACGGAAAAACGCTTCTAAGAAAGCAATGTATTATAACCTTAAGGGAGCATGGATAGCTACCCCACCAAACACCAGCAAGACACCTCAGAACATTAATATTTTGTTTACGTTTTGATGATATGTACTCTGTACGATGATATGTACGGAAACAAAACTCGATTTAACGCGAGTTAAAATTTACATAACTCGGGTTGAACTCGAGTTAACAAGATGCCAGTATGTTTTTTTTTTTTTATTTTTGTTAATTTATTCTCCACCTTCGCATTAATAGTAAAAGAAAATGAACAGACAAATGATATTTTTATCTGTTTCAATTCTTTCTTTTTTTATATTATTTGTTTATAATGTATTGGAAGAGTTATATTAACTAAAGTAAAAGGAAATTATTTTTGAAATCGAATCATTTATTTATGTATTTTTTGGTCTGAATTTTTATTTTTAATATTTATATTATTATTAATATCATTATACAGCAGTCTTTTCAAAATAAAATCAAATTAACATTATGGTGCATTATGTACATAACATAGGCTCATGATTGTATTTTGATTATAAATTAATTTAAAATCACAATATTTTCAAGAACAAGAAAATTAACGAATTACTATCATAAATATATTCTTGCAGTAGTTAAATTAAATGTTGATATTTTAATTTTAATTTTAATTTTAATTTTAATTTTAATTGTATTGTATTTAACTATTTATATAAAGGAAAACAAAACGAAAAATATTTTCCTGTCAATTAACTACCAATTAGTGATTAACAAAAATATATAAAAATCTTATGTAAGTAACTAAAACAAACTTGTAACAATATTCTTATCTCAAAAACAATATTCTTCTATAAGATTTTCTTTTAGAACCCGCCATTTTTCAAAACAGAATTTTAAACACGAATTTTTTTTTTTTTTTTTTTTTTTTTTCCTCAGGAGAGGAGGCTGAGAATCCATCATGGATACCAACGCAACAGGCAAGCAGGGATGCGTTGATTATGTCGGACTCCTGGTACTGTCGAGACGGCTCGACTACACAGACCTACCGACTAAACTCAGCCTAGCCTTTGGTCCTATTGACCCTACTGGCTTTATTGACGAGAGAGGACCGCACCTCAGGAGAGGCACGGTTAGCGCTACCCATGGTGAGGTATATGCGCTAGAAGAAGGCACGGATCTCCAGAGTGGGACCGGCCCGTATTGACAAGGACCTATTCAGGCTAAGCAGAAGGCTGCCGTTTAGGGGTTGACAAAGGGGAGCGACGGCTCAGACGCCGTCGCTTGCAGGTCTAGAAGTTCCTGCGTGAGTTGGTTGGGAGTGTCGCTAAGACATGTCGCGGTCTACGAATCCTCTGCCGGTATTGATTAGTGTTGCCTTGTGACAGGCTCACAGTTGGTGGTATTGACGGTTAAAACACGAATGTGAAACTTGTTTGTTATAAATGAGTCCCCCCATAGGAATAGACATTAAGCAATGCGATTCGATTGTCGTTTAGGTACAAAATCACCCCACAAATATTAATCGTTTATTTCTATAATTTGTCCCAACCCTATAAACATGGCAGATTATGTCAATTTGCTGTAAAACGGAAGTTTATTACTGATTTATTTCAGAAATTATTCCCAAAAGTAATGTTAAATAAGCAGAAAAGACAAAATACTTAAAATATTATAGTTTTATTTTTGGTAAGAAAATCATTGAGATACAATGTTTCTACAAAAAGTACTGGAATGGGCATTCTCCTTTCAACTTGACGCGTTGCTTACAAACATAGGTACTTTGTTAGATTGTAGTACTAATGAAGTCATACCGAGAAAATCATGGCGGTCGGTGTTTTCGGTCACGTGATATATAGATAATAAAACTTCGATTTCAAATTAGACATATAAAATTAATCTTACGTTTTTATGAAATAAATAATATAATTTTTGCATTGCTCAGTACAAAAACTATATAAATAAAATTATTTCACATTTTTATGTTATAATATAACATGCAAATAGCCTATTATGTCTATAATATTAAAACTTTGATCACTACTACTAAAATTCTGATTAAAAACTGTACCGTTACCACATATCATAGTCTTTAATCAGGGCAGAATGAGCTACCTGATTGTACCCTTGATTATATATATTGAGTACAATTTTTTTAGGTTTTTAAATGGTAGTTTTTTTATATGAATAGTTGTTTGGAAAGGTATGATTGCTCGGAAGAATTTCCTCTGAGTATGATTGTGACTTTGGAATATAGGTGTGGAATTAAAATTTTAAGATAATTCAGTGGTTGTGACAGTAACACCTCAGAGTATGATTTATTTACAGATGGATGTAATATTTACTGCTTCAAGGTATGAAATATTGTCTGTAGGCATAGTAACTTTGATACGTGTTTGACGTTAATATTCTAGGCAAAAAAAAAACACTGCACTTACAACATTGTGAATTTTCATCTTCATCTTCTTTCTTGAACATGTATCTCCTGAGTGGTCGCCACCACACTTAAAGCAACGAGGCTTCGATTTACATTGCAATTTAGTGTGCCCAAATCGACACCAATTGTAACATTGAACCACAAAGTACTTTTATAATTGAACGTTCGTACATCGTAAATGTAACGTTTCACTGGTAAAGAACACACGTGGAGAAAGAAACTGGCCATCAAATGTAATAACTACTGACAGTGTTGGTTTCCATCTAGCAATATTGTCAATAAAAGTTTTGTGGTTAATTCGCCTTATTTTTGTTATTTTACCACAACCAACAGAAAGTGTCATTTTTTCAATTATATCCGCGGAAGTGCAATCATGAGGAACTTCACGCACTAAGCCAATTCTTGTAATATTGAATGTTTACAAATGCTTTATAATTATTATCCTGTAATTTTTAATAAAACAATTTAATTTCTGCCTATTTTCTTTACACTACTTTCTACAATTAAATTAAAACTGTGTTTTTTTAAAAGTATCCGAACTACTGGATGAAGAGTGGTAGGATCATTAACAGCTGTTTGTTCCCGTTGAACATGAATAGCATAAGGTGGTAAATCATGTGTATCATAAAATTTTCGACCTATTAATGGAGCTGTGTCGGGCTGAGAATGACCCAAAGCACTTGGCTCAGACGATAGTAAGGTACTGGGGGCACATTGCTTGTCGTAGTAACAGAATTATTACTTTTTTTACTAGTTACATCATCAGACTCTGTACAAAGGCACCCATAATTTTTGCCCGCCATTTTGTGTTTCTTTTTTTTCTTATTACAATTTTTACATATTTTAGAATATTTACTTCTTTTTCTATTTGTTGAAGCTAACCAATCTATAATTGTGCTGACTGTTTGATCTGTATCCATGCTTGACTCTTCATGACTCATAAGCGTAACATTATAAGCAGCTTGAGGAGACAGAAATTGTTCTGTACTGAGAACAGATCCCCTACAGTCTGGGGAATCATTCATTTTTATAAAATTATATTCAACTTACCAATAGAAATGTGATGAAAATACAATATATACAAATAATTATACAAAATAAATAAAATTACACTACTCAAACTTATTAAAAATTAACAATAAATAAAAAATAAAAATGCAAACATTGTTAAAAAAGGTTTTATGGTATTTTGGGAAAAGGAATATGGTGGACGACTGTAAATAGATCTATCTTATGTGTGCATTATTAAAACATATTTGGAGTTAGTTTGTACTTAAACACACTGGAGATATTACGATTGTTTATTATTACTTATGTCAGTACGGTTACAAAATATGAGTTAGCCATGCGGTGTTCTGGTAAGGAGTTCGTGTTCGGTCTTTGTATAGCGACGGCGGTGTTTTTAAAAAGGAGGCCGCAATGTCTGCTGTGTTGTCTGGTGGCGACATCAAACGCCTTTTGATATTTGCCGCCAAGGTAATTCCCCTTTGTAATACCGCGCTGACAAAGGGAGCCGCGCTGGCTCGGAGGCGCTAAAAGGGGATGCGGCGTTCTTTGGTGGCGTTACAAAAGACACCGACCATGTTTTTAATTTTGTGCGGCGCTTTGATATGCCGCCACACACATATCTTGTTCTTGTAAAGATCTAACTCAGTCTTATGCCTAAGTTCTAAGAACTATATAAGCAAATCAAAAAAATCATGAGGGCGACCGCCCCCTTAGGAGAGGAGGCGATGCAGCGTAGATCCGAAAAAGTGTTTGAAGAGGCGCGGAAAGCCCAAGTGCCGTCGGTCTTAATCATGAGGGAACCTAGTCATAGCCATGATGAAGGCATGAATTAAGGGATCGTGGGAGGATTTGGCGGCGCAGATGCCGCCGGCCGTTGTAAAGATCTTTTATTATTATGTTACTAGATAAACCACGTTGTAGAGGTACATTTTGAAACATGGACTGTAAATATATACTAGGAGAACGAATCGCCACAGTATGTATGACGTTGAGACTTTTGTAGTGGTTTTATCCGCTATTCATAAATTACGTTAAGTCTGTTATTGTACATGCCAACGTCCATACCACGTTGAAAACACCGGTTCTCGTCCGAATTATTGTACATTATTGCCAAACACATTAATATGAATTAAGATAGAACTAAGACATAACTAAGATATAACTTTATGACATATACTATTTTTCCTTCCTAAAAAAATTAAATAATATAACCTTGCCTGTTTGTACCTTGCTCTTTCTCATTTGTAGTCCGAGCTGAGGTATTTTGTGAACTCAAAGTAACCAAGACAGGAGATGCCATTGTATAACATTCCCCTCTGCCAAAGCATAAGACTCGGAATCTTGTACGTTATATTAAACTATACTTCGTTTATTTAAGCAAACGAATAAATGTAAACAAACCAGTTTTAGGGTTATCACAACTCAATTCAAAAAATCGTCACTTATCTTGTCGTTATCTTGTATTTGTAAAATGTTTTTCATGACTGATCCATTATAATATTTTTTTTTCTACCCCATACTACTACAAACAGTTAAGAAACTTCCACATAAATGAATTTATAAAATAAAAACATAATTAATTTTACTTGATAACCCTATAATCATGATGACATGGGTGACATTCAGATGTAATAAACATTTTCGGTTATAGTCGGCACTTTTATACTCTCAAATTTTGTTTTATTATTATTACTTATTATTTATTTAGCATCTTATTCTGTTTTAGTAATTTTTCTTGTACACAAATATTACCAAGATGAATATATTCAACTTATAAATGCCACCCTACGGGGTAAGAACCATCAAGACCCTCTAGCCTGGTGAGACCTGACCTTATTCCTAAAGCCTGTGGTGGCCCAGGCAGGCTTCCGGGCGTAATATATGTATATAATAGCTTTCTTTTATAGTGTACTAGTGGTTGCACCATCATCGCACGGTGGACATAGATGTTTTCCCGTGGTAAAAATCATATTATATTGGAATGCTCTTAAATGACATTATATTGTATCTGGGTCACATGCATATGAACATATTAATAATAAATTCTCAGTAAAGAAATATTTTCCCGCCGTAAAATTTTTAATCTAGTCTATATTTACCCAGTTTTGAATGTAGCTTTCCATGGTGAAAGAAATTTTTGAAATCGACTTAGTAGTTTTTGAGTTTATTAATTACGAAAATAAAATATTTCCCGTTAATTTTTTTTTTTTTTTTTATATGCTAGGCGCGGCAGATGACCTCCTCCCGCCTGATGTTAAGCGGTGAAAGAGGCCCAAATGAGATGACAGATAGGATAGTGACTTTACTCCACTCTCCTACCTGCCCTATCCCTGCCGGCCAAAAGATGCCTTTTCACGCCTCTTTTGAAGGAACCCATGTTGTAGGATGTAGGAAACACATACGCAGGCAGAGAATTCCAAGTGCGGGAAGTACGGCAGAAGAAGGAATCTTGGAATTTCTTAGTGCGGTGTGGAATGGGGGACGTAGTGTACGGATGGCTCCGAAGACCCTTACGTGTGTTTCTATAAAGGAAAGGAGAGGGAGGGATAAGGCTAAAGAGTTCTTCAGAGCATTCCCATGAAACATCCGATAGAAGGCGCTAAGAGAGGCGATATCACGACGAAGTTGTAGAGGCTCGAGGGTGTTGGTTGCCTCTACATCGCCGATTATGCGGATTGCGCGCCGCTGCAATCTGTCCAGAGCTTCAAGAAGGTATTGAGCGGAGCCGTCCCATAGGTGCGAGCAATATTCCACACAGGACCTGACCTGAGTTTTATAAAGCAGGCAGAGTTGGTCCGGGGTAAAATACCGTCGCACCTTGTTCAGGACACCGAGTTTCCTTGAGGCAGTGGTTATGACGGACTCTATGTAGTCTCTGGTATTCAGATCGCAGCGGATGCTCATACCAAGCAAGGTGATGATGCTCTGGGCGGGAAGAGTAGCGCCCTGAAGACAGGGAAGGGGGAGGAAAGGTGACTTTTTAGCCGAGAACGCGCACACCTGAGTTTTCTTAGCATTGAACTCAACGAGATTGCTGGAGCCCCATTCGGAGATGAGATCCAACGTCCCGTTGAGCTCAGTAATAAGGTTCTGCCTGTCCCTACTAGTATTGTCTCGCGTGGCCCCTGAGCTTCCATGATATCCTCCGTGCACTGTACTATCATCTGCATAGCAATGTATACTACCCAGGGAGAGCATGTCATTGATATGCAGAAGAAAACAATGTCGGGGATAAAACGGAGCCCTGCGGAACACCAGCGTTGACTGTCACGAACCGCGAAGCGCAGTTATCGACGACAACGCGAATTCTTCGCTCGTGGAGGAAGCTAGCAGTCCATGTACAGAGCTCCGCGGGCAATCCGTATGCCGAAAGCTTGGAAAGGAGAGCCTTGTGCCATACTCTATCGAAAGCTTTAGCAATATCGAGGCTAATAGAAATACAATTAAAGCCCGGACGATTGGGTGAATTGGTTTATGATTAGTAAAGTCTTCTGTAATACAACTGTAACATTAATTAAACATGTGGAACACAAAAGTCTCTGTTAGACATTAATTTAGCGGGAACACAGAAATTAAAAGGTTTCTACTATTATAGGTTAAAACATTTCAAATATCTAAAGCGGGTTTCATTTTGTCATTCTCAATACCCTGTACCTCAATTGAAAACCATAATTAAAATTAAAATAAAACTCTTCACAACTCTAACATACATTATTACAATGTTTCTTTCAGTTAAACAATCATTTGTTACATTAATCCTAACTTTAAACAAATCATTAAAATAAAACTCTTCACAACTCTAACATACATTATTACAATATTTCTTTCAGTTAAACAATAATTTGTTACATTAATCCTAACTTTAAACAAAAAACTTTGAATACAACTTTGCCTAACCTTTTTGTGAACATATCTGCTAATTGTTTATCTGTTGGAATATATTCTAAGAGTAACAAACCTTCTGCAATCTTATGTTTAACAAAATGATATCTAAGATCAATATGCTTAAGTCGCTTGTTATCACAATTTTTAGAAAAATGTATTGCTGATTGGTTATCAATAAAAATTTTAAAACATCTGTTGTTTAATTTTAGTTCACACATTAAATTTTGTACCCACAAACCCTCTGTAACTGCTTTACCTAAAGCTATAAATTCTGACTCAGTAGATGACAATGCTACACATTGTTGTTTATTGCACCCCCAGGACACAGTACATCCAAATACTTGCATCACAAAACCAGATGTAGATTTTCTGTCCAGCTTGTCACCTCCCCAGTCAGCATCTGTATAACCCAACAAAGGTATATCCTCTTCTGCTCTATAAATTAACTTCCAGTCCTTTGTTCCTTGTAAATATCTTAATATGCGCTTTAGTCCTTTCCATAAGCTTTCATTAGCATATGTTTGAAATCTAGCCAAATAGTTGAGAGCAAAACATATGTCGGGCCGGGTACCTAACATCACATACATCAGGCTGCCAACGAGTCTTCTACATCTTTTTACCAATTCTTCATCCTTTGCAGGTTGTAAACTAAGATCAAGTCCTAACTCTATAGGTGTTTCTGCAGACTTACATTCATTCATTTTGTAATTTAATAGTAATTCTTCTATATATTGCTTTTGACTCAGTTCTATGCAACCTTCCTTTTTATATATGTTTATGCCTAAATATTTCAAATTATTATTCCCCATATCTTTCATTTCAAATTCTGCTTTTAAAGAATTCTTTAATTTGTTTAAATTATTATATTTTCTGAAATCAAAATTAAATCGTCGACATACAATAGTAAATAAAACTTTTCTTCATTTTTATAATAGAGACAATAATCGGCTTTACTCCTGTTAAACCCTTCCTTAATCATAAAGTCATTGAATTTATCATTCCACATTTTCGGTGATCGTTTCAAACCATATAATGCTCGTTTTAGTTTCAGTACTTTCTTTCCTTCTTTAAATCCTTGTGGTCTTTTATATATACATCCTCCATAATATCACCATTTAGGAATGCACTCTTGACATCCATTTGTGAAATGCTCAAATTGTATTTAACTGCTATGGCAAGTAAAATTCTGAGTGTTGGAAGTTTTGCAACTGGTGCATATATTTCAGTGGGGTCGAAATCATCTTTTTGTTGATAGCCTCTCGCAACAAGTCTGGCCTTATACTGTGTTTTACCATTGTCGTCTCTTTTTATTTTAAACACCCACTTTGTATCTATTTTTCTTCTTCCAACTGGCAAGTCAGTCTCAACCCAGGTTTGATTCCGTTCTAATGCTTCTATCTCTGCGCTGATTGCCTTGAGCCATTTGTCTTTATCTTTTCCCATAATTGCATCTCTGTAAGTTAAATTTTCTTCTCCTTGTGTTATCAAAGCTGTATCATAATCCTTTAACCAATATGGTTGCTTGATCTTTCTGCCTGTTTTAGTTCTTTCTCTTCTGTTTCCTTACTCTCTTCTGTATCAAAAAGCTCTTCTTCTAGATATTCTTCTATCATCTCATCTTCACATTGCGTATCACTCATTTCTTCTCTATTTATGTTCTGACTTTCTTCACTTCTTCTGTTTGTGACCTTATCTTCTTGATTCATATATCCTATTTCTTTATTTGTCTTACTATGATCCTTTTCGCTTTCAATACTATTATTTTATCTGTTTCATTGATAGTAGGTAGTTCTGTTGAGTCATTTTCTATTATTTCTATATGCTCCGTACTCTGTTTTTGTTGTTGCTCCACATCTCTGTCCTGTATAATATGAAAACTGCCACCGCTTCTGACTTTATATGAACTATCCTTATTCAAAGTATCCTCCACTCTATTAATAGTGTCTTCTTTAATAAATATCACATCTCTATATATATTTACTTCTTTATTTTCAGGCGTCCATATTCTATAACCTTTAGTGTTTATACCGTAACCAACAAATATACCTTTTTTACTTTTGGCATCCCATTTTTGCCGGTTATGTTTAGGAATGTGTACAAATACTTCTGTACCAAAAACTCTTAGTGTGTCTATATCAAACTGTTTATTAAATAATAATTCATAGGGTGTTTTATTAGGTATTGGTGACTTACCTGTTCTGTTAATTGTGAAAATGGCAGTGCTTAAAGCCTCAGCCCACAGTTTCTTCGGAAGATTTTTTGCCAACAACATTGTCCGTCCTGCTTCCACTACAGTCCTCATTTCACGTTCGATACGAGCATTCTGTTCAGGTGTGTATGCAATTGTAGTCTGATGTACTATGCCCTGTGACTTAAACAACTCAGTTATGTGTCTATTTATAAATTCAGTACCATTGTCAGACCTAAACTGCTGAACCTGATTACCTGTAAGATTTTTAAAAAATACTAAAAATTCTTCTATGCACTCTTTAGTTTCCCATTTATTTTTAATAAAATAAACCCATCTATAATTACTATAATCATCTTTTAGCAGTAAAAAGTACTTGGCACCACCTAAAGAGCTACACTCTATAATCCCACTTAAGTCCATATGAATTAGTTCTCCTACTTTAGTCGCCCTATGAAAGCTTCTTTTAAATGGTAGCCTATGCTGCTTTCCATTAATACATGCAATACACTGTTCATTATGGTCTACATATGTCTTATTATATTTATGTAACACATCTTTTACATACGAGTAATTCTGATGACAAAGTTTATTATGCCACTCTGTTAATGTTGAAATTAATGCAGTACTTTCTTTTATTTTAAAATTCATAATAAATAAATTTTCATGTCTTGAGGAAGTACAGGTTACAATACCATTTTTATAAAACTTACATGTTTTACTGTCAGACACAATACTATATCCTTTATCAATTGCACATACAACAGAAAATAAATTAACTTGGAGTTCAGGTACAAACAATACATTTAATAATACTGAGGGTTCATATTCATTTCCATTGTAGGCGTCTACTTCTATCTTTCCTATGCCCATTACTTTTAATTTATTGCCATTACCAATAGTGACAAACTTATTTTGAATTTCCTTAAAATCAGTAAACAGATCTTTATTACAACACATGTGTTCACTAGCACCCGTATCCATAACCCATTTACTTTGACATTGACTTTGCATAATATATGCTCTTGGAGCCCTATTATTTTGATGTTGTCTTAACCTACAGTTTTTATAAATATGACCTGTCTTACCACAATTATTACATTTGCGAGCATAGCATTCACTTTTAAGATGACCGATCTTTCCACAAACAAAGCACTTTTTATTTTGTTCACTTGCACTATTACACTTTGACCCTTTGTTGTTCTTCATGTCACTATAGTTCTTCTTTACATTATTTCCTTTAGCAACCAAAGCTGCTTCTGTTGGAGCCTCTCTCTGTTTTAAACGTTCTTCTTCAATTAAGAGCCTTGCTGTCAAGTTTTTAAGCGTCTGCTCCGAGCTTGGGACTGATTCCCACGCTGAAGTAAAATGTTTGAATTTGTCAGGCAGGCATAATAATATTTTTGTGATAATCATTTTTTCAGATATATTTTCATTATGCAATTTTAATTTATTCACAATATCTTCAACTTTGGTGATGAAATTGACCATTGGCGATTCGTATTGAATATTATAGAACATCTGTTGCAATAAATGCACACCAACTTTCGACTTTGCTTCAAAAATTGTTGTTAATTTTTCCCACATGTCAAATGCCGTAGAACATGACACCAGGTAGGACAGTAAATTTTCGTCAATTCTGGTAACGATATATTCTTGAGCATGATTATCTTTTTCTAAGTTTGATTTATCATCGGCATTAACGGGTTTCTGTATAACCTCCAAAAGATTCTTTGACCGCAGTATTACAGTCATTTGGAATTTCCAAGATTCCCAGTTATGATTATTTAAAATTATGGTACCACCTTCTTTTCTGTCCATCTTTTTACACTTATTACTTCGTCTGTACCTTTTCACCAAAAATCAGTCCAGGACCACGCCGACACTAATTTGTATGTAGTTTTTGTTAAATCTTCTGTTTCTATCTTCTCGTGTCTGGGCCCATAACCAAATACAATTAAAGCCCGGACGATTATGGTGAATTTGGTTTATTGATTAGTAAAGTCTTCTGTAATACAACTGTAACAATTAATTAAACATGTGGAACACAAAAGTCTCTGTTAGACATTATTTTAGCGGGAACACAGATAATAAAAAGGTTCTACTATTATAGGTTATAAAACATTCAAATATCTAAAGCGGGTTTTCATTGTCATTCTCATAAATAGCCACAGACTTCACCGCGCTTGTCGATAGATTCTCCCCATCTGGCAAAAGAACGCTAAAAGGTTCACCTGTTGACCGATTAGGACGAAAACCCATACTGACGGTCATTAATTAGCGAGTGACCTTCTAGGTGTCGAATCAGCTGAGCATTCAATATCCTCTCCATGACTTTGCACAGAATGGAGGTAACGGCTATAGGGCGATAGTTAGCCGGATCGGAACGGTCTCCCTTTTGGGGACCGCTGCACATTGGCTTCTTTCCAAGATTTCGGCACACAACCAGCAGAAAACGACAGGCGATAAACGCGTCAGGACTGGAGTCAACTCCGCTGCACACTTCTTGAGCACGATCGCTGGAATGCCATCCGGACCACTCGCTTTCCGAGTATCGATCGACTGAAGCTCCGCTCGCACATCACGCTGTCTTATGCGGATCCGGGCATGGAAACGCCACAATGGGGGAGTGTCGGAGGTTGTGCACCAACAGTCGTCGACACAAGAATGAGCCGCGAACATTTTCGCCAGGAGGTCGGCTTTCTCCTGCGCCTGATGAGCGAGAGAACCATCGGCGCATCTCAGCGGTGGCAGCGAGGGTTGGCAGAAGTTAGATTGCACAGCTTTAGTCAGGCGCCAGAAAGAACGGCTACCAGTAGGGTGCGCTAGCAGTTCTGACCAACCTGGGCAACGCGCTGAGCATCCGCTCTGATGAAAGCCCTCTTGCAAGACTTGGTGGCATTATTGTAGGCTGCTTTTAGTAGGTTAGTGTTGGGATCCCCGGTTGTTCGACCTCTGATCTAAGCGCGGTATGCAAGCTGTTTTGTTTCAACAGCGGACGCACACTCGCGGTTGAACCAGAGGTTTCGTCTGCTTCTGCTGACGAGGTTGGAATACGGAATATAGTATTCCATTCCTAGCAGGATCTCGTCAGCAACAGAGGAAGCGCAGGAGTTCGGATCCATCCCACTGAAACAGCGCTGCCGCCAAGGGACAGATGCAAAGTAGTCCCGCATACCGTCCCAATCTGCTGACGCATAATGCCACAAACGGCGCGCTGCAACCATAAGTGACGGTCTAGATGCCTGAGGTGCTGAGACGGATATCAGACAGTGGTCCGAGGATCCTAGTGGAGCCCGAACCACTACCCGATAACCGTCGGGGCGATTTGTCAACAGAAGGTCCAACAAGGAGGGCGCTTGACCGATAGTGTCTGGGACCCTGGTGGGCTGGGTAACCAATTGTGTCAGGTCATGCGTGAGAGCGAATGTGTGGGCAGTCCTCCCAGCGTGGTCAGTTTTAGAGGAACTTAACCATAACTCGTGATGAGCATTGAAGTCCCCCAAAAACACCAGCTCGGCGGAAGGAAATCGCTCCTGCGCGTCATCTGCCACCCGACTCAGATGTTCAAACAGTCGAGTTGTCTCCTGATCACCACTATGGGAACGGTAAACGCAGACGTAGACACGGCAATGAGTGCCCAAATCGACGTGAACCGCGAGGAGGGAAAAGGATGGGTCCTCCAAACAGCGCAGGCGGCGACAGCAAACATCCGCCCGAACGAACAAGCAAACGCCAGCCTTCGCCCTGAAGGACTCCTCCAGAGTGTAGCCGGGATATTTAAGGTAGCTTGTATCAGCCGGGCAGATAATTTGCGTCTCTGTTAGAAACACCATTGCAGGGCGGCCAGTCTCAAGGTGGTGGTGGACAGCCGTGAGATTGGAAGTGGAGCCCGCGGATGTTAGCGAGCCCCACCTCAAATGATGGTGTTTTGGTGGGGTTGTTCGCCGCTGCGTAAAATAGATTTTCCTTTGCGCTGTCATGTTGTGAAGAGGGAGGCGTGAAATTGAGGTGTCATTGTCGGGATTCGTCTAGTTGACGTGAGTAGGCCTGTTTCACCAGGAAATTGCCGACAGCTAATTTACGCTGATCCTCCACACGAAAGGGCCCCTGAACCCCCCGAAAGTGGCCGCCGGGACCCACCATCCGGTCACCAGCCGGCACGACGAACCACCCCGAGATTATGCGTGGCATGGTGGAGCAGCCTCACGGACTGGTTAGGTCCGCTTGGGCCCCTGTACTGTACCACGGGCGGCCAGCGGAACAACCGTTTCTTCAGGTCTTCCTGGGCGGAGGGTCAACGCAGTCAGCCTGGCACTGGGTTGACGGAAACCTACATAAACCAAACAAATCACGGCAATGGCCTCTCAAGCTCTGGCTGTGCGCAGACTGATCCTGAAACGTCGACATGAAATGTCCACTTGACAGGTTTTACGTCGTACGCACGGTGGTCGCTAGTCAGTCGGGTGATTCAAGCCCTACCACCAGTAGTTTGTCACTCGTTTAGCACCACCCGGGGATCACGTGTAGGGTCTCGAGGGTAAAACCTACGGACGCGAGTGACACCAACCCCCAAAATATATTTATAATATAATATTAGTGTAGATATACTAGCTTTTCGCCCGCGGCTGCGCCAGTCATATATTCAATTTTCCTATGGTAAAAAGTAGAATGTCTTTTCCCAGGTCTCACAATACGTACCTCTGAATCAAATTTCATCCAAATCGGTTCAGCGTGAAAAGGTAACAGACAGAAAAACAGACTTTCGCATTTATAATTTTATTAGGGATCACTCAACAATCTGACTGCGACATAAATTGTAAAATACTACTACGCTATAATATTAAACAGGTAAGTAGGTATCGTGATACCTACTTACTAATTCGAAAGCAATAAAACTGTATTATGATAGAAAAAGGTTATTGATATATGCCTGTCAGTGGTTGCTAGGCAACACTTTGTTAGTAAACATTCGTTCGCTTATTTGGCTC
>JAYEAL010000485.1:0-23785 GCA_036419045.1 Scirpophaga incertulas
TCTGAATTCATTTGAGCTTGAGCGCTCCTCAGAGTCGGACCTATGTCGAATTTCTTCGCGCCAACATCGATCGAATCCAGTGATCGTGCCGTTGATCGACAGTGTATAGCGCGATTATTTTTTTTGTGACTTAAAACTATTATTTTTTTGAATTTCATGTTATTTCTAAAGTTATTATATTCTATATATAATTTTATCTATTATTTCTAAAGGTTTTTCACACCAACCATTGGATCGATTTGATGGAAATTCGGCTAATAGGTGATTCTGTTTTATGATGATTTATACTCCTATATAATTGGTAACTAGATTTTTTTAATCTGAGCTATTTTTAATTTAAAATATAAACCATCTTTTGCTAAATAACATACTAAGTAATATTTAATAAACATTATTTTTAACAATATCATCTGTCCTATTTATAATATCATCTTCATATAATGTGTTTGTTCATATACGATATATATAGCAATAATGACATATTCCATAAAATATAAATATAAAAATTATGGGGAAAGTATCAAAATCGCTTAGTCGCAGCGTCAACACAGTATTTTGGACGTGTGACCTTCAATGAGTTGTCGGGACGCTTCGAAATACCTATCTCGTAGAATGAAGAATTGTAATAGGCTTCTTAAGAGGCTCTCGCTTGGTGGATAGATCAAGGAAAAGCTGTGATTCTCGACACGACACTTAACACAAATTAAACAATTACGAAGACATACATTCAATTGCACTTTCGATGTATTTAAATTTTCAGTATTTTTTAATTTGGTTCGCGCCTTGATATTCATCATACAGCCAGTTCATATCATTCTTGTTCATACAATGTCCGTGATTAAACTCTTTGGCGATATTCCAAATCAAATCACTTTTAGCTTTGTAGTCCATTAGACACAGTAGGAGCTATTTGATTCAAATGGAATTGTGGCTGCAGGGGCTAGTTCTGGAGGGGTATTTTTAAAGCATGAAGGTAGAGTCGGTCAAGCAGCATCATTTGGCAGTGGAGTAGGACGGAAACAATGGAAAAAACGGTCTCTACCTGCACGGTAACACGATTAGGCTCCACTTTAAAAGTTCGTAGATAGCGTGTTTTTTTAGTTAGAACATTGTGTTTCTTTTAATTTGGAAGCTAAAATGGTAAAGAATAAAAGTAAGCTATAAAATTACGTAGTTATAGGGCACATTTTTTTAAGTAATTTGAAGTTTTTTAAAAATAAACGTCTAAAAAAATATTTTTTTTCATAAAAATACATTTTTTTACCCAAAATAGTTACTTTTTTGCGGACTATTTATTATTTCATGGTCATCGCCAGGTATTAGGCATACTGTTTTTTTTTTATTTCAAAGAAATAGACCCATTATTTTGGAAGAAATCAATACTTTTGTACATAGAGTCCTTAATGAAACATGAAAATCCTCAAATACCAATAAATCCTACAATATTTTTTTATATTTTTTTATTTTATTTTTATAGTCAATGATTCATGGTCTAGTTTCATCCCCTTTCGGGATTGCATTTTATGCAGGGACACACTGTATATGTATATAAATTATATATTCCCAACAGTTGGGCAGATTTTATATAAAAGACCTGGGAACATTCCAATTATATACGTACAGACGTGACAATATTTCGCACCGGCATAAACAAACTTTTTTCAATTAACTTACATTTTCCAACTTGTGATATCTTTCAAATGGAACGTCCAAATTGAATAATTTAAAAAGTTATATGATGGTATTGAAGCAGACTTAAATATGAACATTTATTTTGATAAGTAAAATTCCCAAGTTTAAATAAAAGAGCTTTTATAGCGGTGGCATTTATATATATTTTCAAAATGTAAAACTTATTGTGACAACTATTATAGTTAGACATATGCTGTTGCGACAATTTTTCTAGATAATTATCTATTTTGTCTTTGCAAAATATACTATGTTGCAAAGATGTAGTACATTATTTTGTTCTATAATCAATAGTTTTCGCAGCGCATGTAATAAAAAGATTTTTGGTAATTTATTCACACCAAACCTCAATAATGTAATTGAAGTTTTGGTACAGATCCCTAACTTTTTTAAGCTTTAATATGCCCTATATTTTTCTACAAATCGATCAGTTTCGGAGCGTATTTAATGCAAACAAACAAACAATAAAACAATGTAATCTTTCCTATTTTTAATATTAGTATGGATGAATACAGAGTTAGCAATTACCATCGTGTTGCCTTAACTTGCCACCAGAGTGACTTTTTCGAGGTGAGATCCAGTTTTTTAATAATTGAGTTCATTTACATTTAATAAATTAAGACATATTTGCTTCAACAAGTTTCAAAGCTATAACATCTGCAGACATGTCGATATAACTACATTACTGTAATAGAATAGTTGATTCAATTAACTGAATACTCAAACAAACATCAAATTACCAGTTAGGCATTACTCAGCTGAATCGTTAATTACTGAGTCGACGAACTGAGTAATTGGTCTAATAACGATCACATCTACTAAAATTGCTCTGATGTTTTAGGAGGCGCCTTCTCATTGTGTTTGATTGTTTAACAATATTCAATTCGGGGAGAAAAGGATCGCAGTTATTAGCTGCAGTGATTTTGGATCCGGGATCTGTAAACTCCAAAAGCACTTATCCAGATTAAAACAATACACATAAGATCTTATTATATACACTCATGGACAAATTTAGAGGAACGCATAAAAATTTGTATAAAAAAATGACATTTCGTTTTATTTTTTTTTTGTAATTTGATTTTTTTTTATGGGTTAGGGCAGCAAACGAGTAGACGGATCACCTGATGGTAAGCGATAGTCGTTGCCCATGGACACCCCCAACATCAGAGGAGCCACAGATACTTTGCCGCCCTTTTTAAAGGGAATAAGGGGGGAAGGGGGGTTGGGCCTTCGGTACCCTCACTCACTCGGCGAAAAACAGCGCAAGCGCTATTTTACGCCGGTTTTCTGTGAGGCTGTGGTATCACTCCGGTCGTGCCGGCCTAATTCGTGCCGAAGCATGGTGCTCTCACGGTAAATTTTGTTTATTATTTGTTAATTTGAAATTGCAAACGTCGAAAAACCAACGATCAAATGGCAAAAATTAATCAAATTAAAGGAAATAAATTTACAGATTAGAATAATTTTGTACTTAAAGTTATATTTATTTTTTTCATGATGCTTAGGAAAGCCTGTAACGTGGGCTATAATCAGTACTTAGTGTTGCCTCCTCTAGCTCTTCGAACTGCTTTTTTTTTCAATATCTTTTAATATTCCAATTTTCGTAATTGCGAACAAAATTAACTCTACTTTTCGATGACATATGGTAAAAAAGGGACCTTTGGCAGGCAAATGTGAATTTAATCCGGCTGATTTAATTCTTCTTCTCAGGGTTTTTGTAACCCATTTTGCAACCCAGTCCTTTTTTTTTGTTCCCCTGAGGAAAATGCATACCTCGGCTGTGGCGAGCCGGCGGTTATGTGGGGCTCTCCTGCCCAGAAGGGGGAGGCCTACCCACTAAAAACCTCAGGGATGACCTTCCTCAAGCATGTAAGGAGCCCCCGGGAACGCGAAGCGACTTCCGGGCAACCCCAGCCTCTGCTCCCCTGGCTACAGGAGAACCCTCCTCGGGGGAGGCTACACTACCTCCCCCGATCTCTGCGACCAAGACTCGGCGCTTGGAGGCCCACGCGGGGCACTCCGCCAGCATGTGCTGGGTCGAGTCGAGGTCGGATGCGCAGTGGTGACAATGTGTCGATCCCTCCCGTCCTATTCGACACAGATACCCACCGTTCGACACAGATACTCACCGAAGCAGCCGTGCCCGGTGAGTATCTGAGTCAATCGGTAGGTGACCTCCTCCTTCCCGTGGAGCCAAGCTTCAAGGTGAGGGAGTAATCGAATTCGAGCTGCGCACGCCAGGCCGCCACGATCCGTCGGTGCCACTCCCGCTTAGGCACTTCACGCGCGGGTTCCAGGGTGCTCTCCCCACAGCTGCCCCGATCGACACGCCGCGACGCATACGTCGCCGCGTACATGTCGGCCAGGATTTCGAATGGGGGGGAGCGTCCCAGAACCGTCGCCGCCTCGTACGAGATTGTACGGTAGCCTCGTACGATCCGTATGGCTATTATCCGCTGCAGGCTCCGTAGCAGAGCTCTGCAGCGGGGGGACCTCGCGCAGTCTTGCGACCACACGGGAGCCCCATACATAGCCATGAATCGCACGACGCCCTCGTACAGGCGGCGAACTCCATCCCTCGGTCCTCCGAGATTGAGCAGCAGGCGATGCAACGCGCCCGCCACCCTTTTGCTCGGGGGACCAACCGCACGAAGTGCTCCTCGAAGCTCCAGCGGCGGTCCAGGGTGAGGCCCAGGTACTTGATATACGGCCCCACCGGGACCACCGAGTCACCTACCCGGATCCGGCAGCTGGGCGGTTCCGGCGCCGGAAAAAAAACTTCGTAAAAAATGCAGGGATGAAACAAATAGCCCTTGCTGGTTTTTTGATGGAAGGAATTCCAGAAAAAGCATCCCTTCGCAGGCTTCTGAACTAATGGCGTAGCACCTTTGACGTGCATAAGTTACTGTAAAAACTTAATTGACAAATAAATTATTGATTTTAATGACGCGATGAAGTTGTAGGAGTTCGAGGGTGTAATTTGCCTCGAAACGGATTACCTCCACAACCTGCGTTGCTATTGTCCAACATTTTCCTGCGATTTTCACGGAATCGTCAGTTTACCGTGCGAACCAGATCAGCTTACTTCTGTATAATTAGAATCCGCTTCGGCCACGTTGCGTTTAGCCAATTATTGTTTAATGAGATGTTCTAATTTTGGGTCTCTTCGTTTCAATTACTGCAGGCACCTGTCCCACTAATCTCCATTGTGGATGTCGGGTGTCCAAAAATAGGGGAGTTTTGTTTTCCTTAAGGGGATTATATCGCTTAAGCCCCAAAAATATAGTGAGTTTAAAGTAATTTTTGATTAAGAGTTATAATAAAATTATGATCAAAAACGATCAGTCATATTAGTTAAAATTATAATTAACTAGCTTTCTGCCCGCGGCTTCGCCTGCGTGGATTTCGGGATTGGGTCTATAGAGGGTTAAGGGTCATAGCTTTTGCCCACGGCTACATATGCGCGGAAGTCGATTTACGGCGCGAAGTTTTATCGCGCTTCCGTGGGTCTATCCGTTTTGCCAAGATAAAAAATACCGCAATACCTTGCTCAAGAATCACTCTATCTATTGATGAAAACCGCATGAAAATCTGTGCAGTAGTTTTTGAGCGAAGCCTTTATTGCGCATCCCGTGGGATCTGTCGATTTTTCCGGGATAAAAAGTAGCCTATGTTACTCGGGGATAATGTAGCTTTCCAAAGGTGAAAGCATTTTTGAAATTTCTTGCCCGTGGCTCCGCCCGTCGTTGCTCCGTCCGCGTTAATTTCGATCCCACGGGAACAGTAGCTACTTTCTTCCGGGATAAAATGTGATATCCTTCCCCGTACCACAGACTATGTGTATGCAAATTTTCGTGATGATCGGTGCAGTAGTTTAAGCGTGAAGAGGTAACAAACAAACAAACAAACAAACAAATAAACAAATAAACAAACAAACAAACAAACACACTTTCGCATTTATAATATTAGTTGGGATTCAACATACAACTGATGATAAAATATTTTAAAATAGTTATTTTTTTATACTGCTATACAATACTCTCTGAAATGGCTCATTAGGAACACATGAATTACATTTACATCTTTTTAAATACACCGTCATTCTTTCAAATAAAGAAGAAAAAATTTAAATGAAGCTAGCACCATCGCTAACGTCAGAACACTTTGGAAATGCTACAAATCGTTTTACACTGCTGCAGCTTACACTGTTTCATTCTAAATCATTGTCGTTAAAGGAATTACGCGTCGTTCGTTCTTGTCTAAAAAGATCAACCTTGCTTTTCAAACTGCAATCGTTATTAGTATTATTGCCATAGCTTATAGACTTTTTGTAGTCTTTGCCTTGTCTTTGGTTTCTTTTCTCCCTGTATTCGATATACCTAAATACAAATTATTCACAGTCTCAGTTGCTTTGTATTTTTTTCAATTAACTTATTTTTTTGTGTTATAAGGGATGTTATGCTGATGAAGTCTCATTATTATACTCTTGGTAAGTTTTTGCCAGGTGGATCAATCAAGCGGTGTGGAATGGAACTAAATGGGATGGTGATTACACTACCAGGTTTTCTTAAGTCTCCCTTCAAAATTCAAATTATAATAATAACACCTTTAGCCGGTTCACACCAATGTTGCTCTCTTCGCACCAATATTGCTCTGCTTTTTTTTGGGGGTCCCATTTAGTGAGCGACGAGACCTGCCATATTTAAATCAATTAGAAGGCTTTGAGAAGGCAGGTGACCGGAGTCTCTTCCATAGCCCGGTTTTAATTACCACTGTTGAGGTTTATTACCTCATTTTTAAAAGAAAGCTGTGACGAGACGAAAAATTATTAGATTGTATTTCTCGACTTAATTCTCATGTCTTTTACAATTTCTTAATATATATTTTTTATAACATTATAATGGTGTTTTCCTTAAAGTAATATAATTTGAAAACACCACAGCTCCCTTCAAGAACCTGTTAGTTTATTATTTATATTATATCCACCAAAATCGAAATGTACAAACGTTTCGACCACTAAAGACAATAGTTTCTGTGCATGTAACTGAGTAGTCTTTAGCTGCATCTTTCATGCTGCAGATAGAGATTAGACCCAGTTGGTACACTCCACGCACACTTTCATTGAATTTCGCTTAAATGACCTCTACGCGTTGGATCTGTATCCCCGCGCACGCCTTATAAAGGCCCGTGTCTTTTAAAAGATGCGTGATATAAGCTACCTTATGAGAATTCACTACACCCCCGTGGGAAAAAAGCCTCTTCTCCTCTCGACCGTCGCGTAGTAGCGTTTGCTTAGCTATTCGTGTGCTGTAGACATCTTCGTACTTGTTATATTAGTTCTAAGTAGGTTTGATTGGTTTTGATTATATCACTTAGCCAATCATAGTCCACTGCTGGACATAGGCCTCTCCCAATTTGCGCCACAACACCCGGTCCTCCGCCTTCCGCATCCAGTCCCCTCCAGCGACCATCTTCAGGTCGTCAGTCCACCTGGCGGGGGGGCGTCCTACCTTACGGTTGCCGAGTCGCTGTCTCCATTCAAGGACTCGTCTGCTCGTCGGCTATCAGTCCTTCGGCAAACGTGGCCAGCCCATTGCCACTTCAGCGAGCTTATTTTGCGAGCTATGTCGATTACTCTGATTCTTTGTCGAATGACCTCATTACGAATTCGATCTTTCAAAGAAACTCCGAGCATAGCTCGCTCCATAGCCCGCTGCGCGACTTTAAATTTGTAGACTAACCCGACCGTTAATGTCCACGTTTCGGCGCCGTAAGTCATTTGATTATATAACAAATCAAATAACGTTATTGTATTGTTGGATATGTAGTTTTTTTTAACCTTTTGGTAGTTCGAAAAAATAGTTTATTATATTCATCATTGAAGCTCTGTTTTTTTTACTAAATCCCAATGTTTATTTCGTCTAAAACAATAAAATAGGGCAGTAAAATTGAATTTTGCCCAAACTGTGAAGTAAGCGTTGGAGTCGGTGGTTCGGCCCAGTTAAGTGGGCTCCCCTTCACGCGAACGTGACTGGACCTTCAATATCACCCACCAACACGACACTCCAAAATTCGCAGACATTGGATTCGAGCAAGTGACACGTCGAAACATTCGTAATTACCACTTTCTACTTTGTTTGTTCTTCTCTTTTCTAATTTCAGACAGAAGTAGTACTTTTTTTCCTTATTCATATGTACACAAGGTTATTATTATCTTAGACTTATATTTATTCTGTCGTCAATATGTGCTTATAAATGCTTATATTGAATAAATATTATAAATTAAGAATATACAATAAACTACTTACGTAAGAACACGTCCGCCATGTTGTGTATCCAGTTGCCAATAGAAAAATGTCGAAGTAACTAATAATTTTGATCTATATAACAATATTATAACCCCAAAGTTTTTTTGATTCATGTTTTATAAATTAAATTAAAAAAATATATAAAATAATAATTAAATTACGTCTATAAAGGAGATTGCCATTAAATGGTAACGCTGTAAAATAAGTTGTGTTCTACATTAATAAGATTCATTTTTAATGTTTTGTTTTTTTTTACATTCTATTACTAGGCTTGACAAAATAGAAAATATCAATATTCTGTATATTTAATACTTAATACATATCCGAAAAAAGAAATTCTACTTGTGGGGAATTCGGTGACTCTTAGAGTAGGTATTTCCTCACATTAAATAAGAAGATTTTCACATTAAATAAGAAGTTTATTAATCTTCTAACATATTTGTTATAAAAAATTTGTGTTACCTTGACAACGTAAAAAGTCCATAAACAATATTCACAACACACTCCAGACCCGAAATTAAATAGTGACCAAGTAACGCAACTCAAAAATTAAATCAACGTAAACTTTAAAGTTAAATATTAGAAGTACCGAGCAGGCAGCTTTATCTTTCGACCACACCGTGTTGTCCTTGTTACATCCCCACCATCTAGATTCGATGAATCTACCACAGGACAATTTGAATCCTCTAACTTATTATCGTCTACCATCACTTTAGACCGTTGCATGATGTCTGAATCGCATGAAATCTCTAGGGGATACAGCCTCTGACATGGTCTTAATGTTTCACCCTTTTGAGTCTTAACTCTAGCCAAACGACTGATTCCATCAGCTCCAGTGACTAATTCCGTTATTATTCCCAAGGGCCAAAATATCCTTTTTGCATCAGTCTCCACCAGAACTATGTCTCCTTTCTTCATTTCTTTAGTCGTTTCTTTCCATCTATTCGTAAGTAAAGCCAAATACTCTTTACGAAATCGAACTCTAAAATCTTCTCTTAACTTCTGTAGATATTTATATCTTAAATTTAAGTTTACTTTATCTACATAATCTAAATCCGGTGTTTCGTTGGAAGGTAACTCATGTAAAAAGAGCATAGGTGAAAGTGGCCGCAAGTCATCAGTGCATGTAGATACATATGTCAATGGTCGACTATTGATGACAGATTGACAATCACACAACACTGTGTCTAACTCAACCCAAGTCAAGCGCTGACGCCCTAATATTCTTCGCAACATTTCTTTTAATACTCTCACGAGCCGCTCCCACCATCCTCCCCACCAAGGAGTTCTAGGTGGAATAAAACGCCATTTTATACCCTGTGTTGCTGTCAATCTTTCCACGTTCTGCCAATCAAAATTTCTTAATAAATTAGCGGTTCCTTGGAAATTTGTCCCATTATCCGTGAAAATGATGTTGACTCGGCCTCGTCTAGCAATAAACCTACGGAGACTCATAATAAAACTATTTATGGACAGTGAATCTACCAGCTCAAAATGTACTGCTCTAAATGTCGCGCAGGTAAATAAAACCACCCAACATTTTTCTTGATTTCGCAAGTACATGGGTCCGGCTAGGTCTATTCCAGTGATTTGAAACGCTGCTGTACCTTCAAAACGCTCACAAGGAAGTGGTGCCTCCGGTGCATCATAATGTTTACTTTTTTGCTTACGACAAATTATGCACTTCTTTACTATATCCTTACACAACCATCTGGCACTTGTGATCCAGAATCTGTTTCTCAACTCTACCAACAAGGTTTGCGATCCACTGTGCAGTAACTGTAAATGTTTTTCCTCAACCATTCGCCTCACAATAACATTTTTCCCTGGTAGTAATATGGGACTCGAAAAATCTTTGTCATAGTTGCCTAAATCTAATCTTGTCCTTATTCTCATAACGCTATTAGAATCCAGATATATACACAGTTTCTTATTCAATTTAGTTTTATTTACATAGTTTTCTTTCTGAATTAGTCTTATCAGTATATTTTCAGATTCTTCAAATTCAATCATATAAGTTGTCCTACGATTATTTTGCTTTTTCCAACGTAATATCCAAGCTACTACTCGAACTATTTCCGAATACTTCGAAAAATATAACAGTCTTTCGCTAAAATTTTCTGTATCTACCGTAGTATTTACAAGTACTTCCCTTTTTGCTTCTTTTGAAACAACATTTTCATCTACTGATGTCTGAAAAGATTGTGGCCACTGTTCTTCATCGGATAATAGCCAAGCAGGACCACCCCACCACTGACTTTGTATTAAAATCTTCCCATTACAGCCACGTGACAGTAGGTCTGCTGGGTTACAGCTGCCTGGTACGTGACGCCAGTCTTCCTTCTTAGTGTGAGTACAAATTTCTTGTACCCTATTGCTCACAAACGGCTTCCAAGCGCATTGTCTTTGTATCCAAGCTAAAACAACCTCAGAGTCAGTCCAACAATATAACGGACAACTGCTGTATGTAAACAACGCTCTATTTATTTCATTAATAAGCCGCGAAGCAATAAGTGCCCCCATCAACTCTAATCTCGGTAGAGTAATTGCTCTTTTGCTTGGTGCTACTCTACTTTTCGCCATAACTAGCCTTACAGTCACCTTACCATTGTATTCCGTCCGAACAAAGACACAGCCTGCATACGCGTCAATTGACGCGTCACAAAACAAATGTAAACTAATCTTACACTTCGTTAATATTGTTTCGGATAAGCGTCTAGGTATTTTGCACTCATTTATTAGATGAACATAACTTAACCAACTCTTAAATTCCTTATATAACTCGTCACTGATATTTTGATCCCAGCCTGTATTGTCTACCCAGGCCTTCTGTACTAAAAGTTTAGGCACTAAGGTCACAGGTGCTAGAAATCCAATCGGATCAAATATCTGCTGCGTTAATGATAAAATGTCTCTTTTTGTGAGTCTATCTGGTATAGGTCTACTAAGTTGAAATTTACACTGTAATTCATCAGTTACAGTGTTCCATAGCACTCCTAATACTGATTGTACATTTACAGTGTTGTCTACTCTGAAAGGAGAGGTGACCCAACATCGCAAGTCAAAACCTCCTTTTAGCAACACATTCTTAGCTTCTTTAATGAAGGTAAAGAGAGCTTCTTTTGAATCAAAACTGGCTACACAATTATCAACATAAAAGGAATGTTTCAATATGTCAATTGTCTGTCTGCACATCCCTTCAAAATTATCTAAATGATAATTGATTGTGGCTGCTAAGAGAAATGGACTACACGTCACTCCAAATACTACTCTTTTATGCCTATATGTAACAATTTTATCCTTAGTTATCGGGTCTTCCCACCATAGAAACTTAAGGTAATCACGATCTTTTTCTAAAAGTAATATTTGAAGAAATGCTTGCTTAATATCGGAAGTGACACCGTAGGTACCTTTCCTAAAGTTAACTAATAATTTCGGAATTAATTCTATAAAATTGGTACCGGATTCAATGCAATTATTCAGTGACAGCCCTTGAACATCTTTGCACGACGCATCGAATACTGGTCGTATTTTTGTAGTAGTGCTAGACATCTTAATCACAGCGTGATGAGGAATAAAATGTCCTTCAGTTGTGTTGCTTTCTGTTCGTTCTATAATATCTTGAGATATCCAATTCTGAAAAACATCATTATAACTTAGCAAATGACCAGTCCTTTCTAACTTCCTAGTTGTCGTTAAGAGTCTTTTATAGGCTACATTGTAATTACTGCCAACTTCCGGATATCCATCTTTCCACAATAATCCTACTTGGTAACGATTGTCCTTAAAACTAATAGTTTGTTTAAATTGGTTAATTACCTCTTCTCTTTTCTTGTCTTTACATATCTGTTCATGTGGCTCTACGATTCCCAATATTTCCAAATCCCACAAATCCGAAAGTTTGTTTTGAGCATGACAACTAAAATTCATTGAGCATTGTGCATTACTATAAAAGTTAGGGCCCTGTAACGTCCAACCTAGCCTAGTTTTAATAGCTACCAACGACCCTTCTAATTGTACAATAGTACCCATACAAATAACTCCTAAATAATCAGCTCCTATTAACATATTTACATCGTTAATGTCATATTCACTGTCATCAATATTTATGTTCATTGACTTTAACTTAGACATTAACTGAGGATCGTGTGCTTTGGGAAGATGGCCACAAATATCATCGAGTTCAAGACCTATAAGTTTTGTTGAGAAAGAAGAATCTAGACTGCTTACATTCACTTCAATAAGATTGTGGGTTTCTGCTGGCTTAGTTACACCACTAAATAATGAATATCCTAAATTCTCAGTACCCACTATCTTAAGGCCTAACTCTTTAACTAGACTTTTCCTTATATAAGACCTTTGAGATCCAGTATCACATAAGGCACGTACTTTCTTCCTTTTGCCCTCATGTGAAACTTCTACAATCAAGGTCTGTAATAAAATGTTTACGCCTTTCTTTGAAAAAAGCGCTGTCGCCTCCTTAAGGTCTTTTTGTTTATCTTTATGAAGGTCAGGACAAAATATTACTACGTGGCGTTTTCCGCAAGCCATACATTTTAAAAACGTTTTGCAGTGTTTAGCTATGTGACCTTTACGTAAACAAATATAACAACCTCCCTTATCTTTGACAGCGGCTTTCTTTTGATCTAAAGACATTTTGAGCCCTTTATTACATTGAAGAACTGAATGAGTCGTACTATCACAAAAATAACAAAAGTTATCATTACCTGCTTTTCCGGAACTTTTCTCCTCTTTTGATACGATGCAAGCTGCTGTCGGCGGTAGATCTATATCGCTGCTCGAACTATATGTATTAAAGTTACCGCGTGTCAAGATAACGCGATCTACGGCTTCAGCTTCTCGTTTCAAGAAATCTAAAAGTTGCGTTAATTGGCCTACCTGGCTAACATTTTTTGTTCTATTCCAAATAATTAAAATATTTTCAGGCAAAGCCGATTCTACTAATGGATATAACATCGCTTCGTACTTTTCTTTTGTTACTTTAAGTGACTCCAAAGCGTACAAATGCGTCATCAATTGATCGTAAAGCGATCTTATATCCATAAGCTTCCCCCTTGCCTGACACAATACGAGACCTAGCAACTCTCTAACATACGTATCAATGAGGATTTCTTCCCTAGCAAACCGTCCTTTTAGTTGCTCCAGCGCTCTTGTGTAGTTCTCGCCAGACGGAGGGTAGCTGGTGACGAGTTCTCTTGCTTTAGATCCCTCCTTCATGGCCTGTATGAGATACTGGAACTTATCTTCAGGTTCAAGAGACTCATCTTCGTGAATCTTCTTGAATTGTCCCCAAAAAGATAACCACGTTTTCGGACTGTCATCGAATTTTAAAAGCTCTATTTTTGGTAGCTTTATATTTCGTTTTTGATGAAAGCATTCGTCAGACGCTGAACACTTATTTGATTTATCATTTTGCTTACCAAATTTTTCAACTTTTGCTTTTACTAAATAAAATTTTCTCAAATACGACTCACATTCGTCAAATTCTTCTTCAAATTGCTCATCCGTACATGAATTGATGGTCAGATTTTTTATTTGACTGTCAAGCTCCTTTAATTCATTCAATTTTTCCACAAGGTATTGAAATTCTACAGTCATCTTATCAAAATCTTTTGACTCTTCAATTTCTCTTACTGACCTGCTAAATACTCGACGTGTGTATGCACGTTTGCGCCTCATTCCATCAAGTTCTAATTTTGCAGATCCATCCGCTTTCACGGTCGCCATTATGTGGGGAATTCGGTGACTCTTAGAGTAGGTATTTCCTCACATTAAATAAGAAGATTTTCACATTAAATAAGAAGTTTATTAATCTTCTAACATATTTGTTATAAAAAATTATTGTGTTACCTTGACAACGTAAAAAGTCCATAAACAATATTCACAACACTACTGTTTTTTTTTTAATATGGCAACCGCCCTATTTACGGCACTGGGAGACATCATGGACAATTCACCACCATATCTTTCAAAATTCAAAATCATTTATTCAGTCAGGGCTGTTACAAGCGACTTGTGAAAGTCGAAAAGCTACGCCATCGTTCGCAAATTCTACGGCGGGAGACCTTGTACTGAGAAGAACCAGCAAGAAACTCATAAGGGCTTTATAAGGAGGTTTCTTTGGCTTCTTAGTATCAAACATACAAAGCTAAAGAATTGTCTTCTTATGAACAACGATCAACATACTTTAATCTTATCAGTCTGAGAGATCGTAGATTTTTGTTGGACTGCTTGTTCTTGCGTGGGGTTTTTAACGGAGCCATAAATTGTCCACCAATGTTGAAATCAATTAATCTTAACGTTCTCATAAAATTGCCACGTCTTAGTAAATATGTCCCTTTTTCGGTGAAAGGCAGTAGAAGTAATCTGGGCTACCACGCCATGAATAGAATCCAGCGTCAGTATAATATTCTAATAAAGAAAATTAAGATTGATATTTTTTCAGACAAAACAGCAAGACTTAGACTAGAATTAATAAATAGTCTATCGGTCGGGTCCTTACAACTCTAGTTAATTTTTTGTAAAGCTTTTCAAAATTTGTCAATTAATATATAAAAAATTGTTATGTAGCGTCGATTTCAGTTATGCATGCTGAGGCAACCTGTAATTGGTTCTGCACTTAGTAGAATACATTAGAACCTATTTTTAAAATTTTATTAGTGTAAGACCTGTTGGTTGTCCTAAATAAATAAATAAATAAATTGTAGCCTATTTATTATACTAATACATAAAAAACACTCATCCATACTTACATACTTTCGCGTTAAAAATATTAGTAAGGATTTTTTTTGGACGAAGAATCCAAATGTCACTTCAAGATAAATTTCTATAGTCTGTGGTGTTTTGACGTAATTGTCACTGTGAAACATCTTGTGGATATATTACATGATTAAAAATTGTTATTTATTTGTACGAATCATATTTTCTCAACAAAAGATACTATATCATAATTACAGTCATCCATTTCTATACGTTTTTTTACAAAGAATCGACGCCAGAGAATATTTAATGGCGGACATTTTGGGTGAGTGGTTTCAATCCAAGCATTCTGTACTTCTTTTGTACAACACTGTTGTTGGCGATTACTCAGTAAGTTGAATAAGCTGTCAACAAAGTTGAAGCAATATAAACTCTGTCAAACGATGAAAACGCGTAAAATAGCAGACAACTCGGCGTGTATTGTTACGGTACCGTGATTCAAAAGAAAAAGTCTTGTCTTGCACCTTTTTTTCATTATGATAATAATGAATAAAAGGTGCAAGAATCAATTTGAAATTTACCTTTAATACTTGTTTTTTTTATGTTATATATTGCCAAACAAGGTGCTGCCCGCGATTTTGTCTGCGTTTGTAAATTTTATCCTATCTGTTATTCTGATATACTCGTATAAGCTATATTACTGTAAAGTTTCTTGTTGTTTTGTGTTGCTTCTTTTAAGCGCAATCCAAAGGAACACCTATGTAGTTTGTCTTAGACTACTTTCTGCACTATACAGTGTACTCTATTGTAGCAGGTGTTATTGTGCGGAAGTCCATTGTATTACAAAGGATATTGGTTACGTTTGCTGATTCCGCGCAGTTGATGATGACTTGTCAACAAGCAGACAAGGTCGACACGTTTTTCTCTCAGCGAGACATCTTCAGGATCTGTACATGTACATACACAAAAGTGGCCTCATTTCAAAGTTAATGAGCTGTGCTAGCATTTAACAATAAATTTGTTAAGAAATTCTTTACAATAATAAACAAAAACCTTTGAATTAGACGGAAAACTGGGTAAAATTATCTATTTTTTTTTAGTTATTGGGCTCTACCTGAAATTCCGGGCCCTTGACATATTTTTTTTTGTTTTAATTTATTGGCAATGAGTTGAGCTTGTAAATAAACCTAAAATAAGTACCGCTAAACAGGCAAATAGTTAAGAAACGGGTCTAACAAAACAACTCAAAATTGACAAAAATACCCTATTCATAAGAAGGTAATATTTCTATTGTTTGTGAGAAAGAGAGGTACTTTTACGATTAGAAGGTGTAAGTGAGACAAAACACAACAGATGATGCCTTTGTGTATTTGTTTTTCATTGACAATCAGTTATCTACACCATCGCTCTATCACTCGTACATTCTTTAATTTGATCGCGCGGTATGTCTTATTCAGCTGAAGAAATAGCAGACATACATTTTGTGTATGGTTTCTGCAATGGGAACGCAGCCGCTACCGTTGTGGAATACCAAAGAAGATTTCCAAGGCGACGCACGCCTACTGCTCGAACTTTTACAAGTACACATTTGTAACAGAACTAAAATTTCCTCATAATTTTGAGCTTTATCTGTTTGTAGGCATTGATAAATAAATTGCAGCTTGGAGTCTTGATAGGATAATAAGTATATAACTTTATATATAAGAGAAAACTTGATCATATTATATATATGCGTGTGTGTGTATGTATATTTAAATATTTATGATTTTGTATAAATATAACGCTTCTATAATTTATATTTTAAAAACAATTATATATTATTTATAAGAAGATCCACGCTATTATTAAGAGAATGACGTAATTTTTCACAAAACACTAGAGGCTCTGAATTAATTTATGCAAATAAAAGTGAACTAATATTTAATAGAGAGCTATAGAGCGTAATTTGAAAAACATGTGTTCACTCGTCGACTAGTAAATGAGAAGTGAAGTCGAAGCCTCTGAGCTCGAGAGCGCTCGGATAAAATCGGCTGCTGTCGAACGCTCGAACGCTACATAGCACACGTAGCGCCATCTGTTTTTCGTTAGCGACTACACGCGAAAATGACGGACAGCAATGCCCGGCCAACAGTTTGCACTCGCTTTTATACACTCCGTAGACATATTTTTTTTCATATCTCCTGCAATATAAATACTGAGCCGCCGCAATTTTTTTTTAAACAAATCCATCTATTACCTTACCTACCTTTGGACTAATCAACTTAGTACCTCCTAATATGTTTTTTATTTTATTGTAATATTGTTTAATTGTTTACAATACTTCTTCCGATCTCCACCACCGATGACGCCCCCCGGCCGCGGACAGCATTGCCGCAATCAATGCTGGCGGAGACAGATCTCACCCGATCTCTGCGACCAAGATTCGGCGCTCGGAGGCCCACGCGGGGCACTCCGCCAGCGTGTGCTGGGCCGAGTCGAGGTCGGTGCAGTGGTGGCAATGTGTCGATCCCTCCCGTCCTATTCGACACAGATACTCACCGAAGCAGACCTTTTTATACCTGTAACAGGAGCACCGTTATAGGTCACATTTGTGGCTTTATGGTTTTGTAAAGACTTTGAACGGTGTTCCTGACATGATAAGAATTGTTATTCTGGGAGATATTTTGTTTTGAGTTGTTGTAATTTTCAATTTTTAAAAGATACGTTAGTATAATATAATATATATCCCTTTCTGGATTTTGATTTTATTTGGAAGAGCTAGTGGGAGGCTCACTGGCTTACGGTGACACATCGCGCCCTTTACTGAAGAGCAATCGCTCTCACTACCTCGGGGTCATTAGAACCAAGGTTTAGGCTGAGTTTGGTTGGTCTGATCCTTGATCCTTGATAGTCTGGAGTCTGACATAATCACCGGGACATTTGGTTACGGTGGTATCCATGAGAATGCTCAGCCTATCCTCAACCGAGAGAAAAAAATCTTAAATGATCACCTTAAAGTTACATTCGTCAACAGATTAAAAATTAAAATAATTAGGAATACCTAAAAAATACGAAGATATCTATTTATTTACTCCAATATCAGGAAACTCTGCGCAACCACTAGCAACGCAAGCAAAAAAAGAAGACGCTTCAGCAACAACATTTGTTGGTACCACAATGGAACAGCAAGAAGCTTCAGCAGAAACATTCATAGGTATGTACCAATATATTTTTCGTTTTCCAAATACGTTAACCTGACGCTCCTATGGTGAATGAAAACATCGTGAGACTACCTGCATACTCTTGCGAAGTGTATGTCTACCAGTCCACACTGGGCCAGCGTGATTAACTAAGGCCCAATTGCAAGAAAATATAGTTAGGGTGGGCACGTGCCCCTCGCCAATACGGTCTTTCGTCGGAGAAGAACCGATAGGAGAAGAGCAGATTATATCCGCCAACTGCCTCTGCAGTAAGCTTAAACACCTATGCACAAGGAGCTGTGGCAATGGTTTGGGGAACTCACTGTTACTGATAGCTAGAAGAGGCGTGCGCGGTGTTCCCATGCGCCCTTGACAAAGATTGACTGGACCCTCACGGGCCAGCATCGCCGGAGTCGCGATGAAGCCATACCATTCGTTAGTCCCCGCGACTTCTGGCGAAATGAGGAGAAGGAACACGTACGGAGTTTATAGTGGGTAATGAAAAATATGCGTAATTTTTTGCAAGACTTTTTGCTATCGAATCAAATAACATATTGAAATAGAATGTAAAAACTACATTGAAATCTATGTATGCAACAACTAGCGACTTGATGAAAACACATTTTTATGATAGTGCTGGTTTTGCGAAAACCAGTGTAATTTGCGAATTTAGTAGTGTATGTAGTTAACCAGTTCACATTGGGCCAGCGTAGATGACTAAAGCTTAATTGCCGTAGCCTTTCCACCACCAGTCAACCAGACGTAGGCTTAACTACCATCCTTACGTGGTGGACTATCCTCTTACACGTACAAAACGGTTCCAGTTTATAATACGAACAGCTAAGATGTGGAACTCTTTGCCGACGTCTGTGTTCCCGAACAATATAATCTTACAGTCTTCAAGTCACGAGTGAATAGGCATTTGCTAGGTAAGCGTGTTCCATCCTAGTCCTCATCGTCACTTTACCATCAGGTGTGATTGAGGACAAACGCAAACCTATTCTAAATAAAAAAAAAAAGCATAATTAAGGTAGCCTCATGCCCCTGGGTGGGTTAAGAGCTGTGATAAAGTCACTAAAGTCACATAAAGTCACAATTTCTCAACACCAATCCACTAATCATTAAGTTCAAGAAATTCGAGTATAATGTCTGTCCTATCGCGACTCATGGTGTGTGCTCTGTCCGTAGGTTTTTCTAAATTATATCCATCATGTCGCCACAACAATGACAACGGCTTTGTTGGGTTGGGACTATGATTGATGGCTCCACTATGATGGATGGTTCCAATTCTTACGCTTGTATTTTCAGATCAAATCAATTGATCACGACACGATGTTTTATTTATTAACTTGACCTTATAACAGGTCATCATAGTACATTTTACATATAATAAAGTGACGACCCCATCTCCTGCTGGGGGCATTTAATGAGGCCCCATAAATGCCTCATTAGTGCAGTCAGTCTCCCTTAGGGCAGCTTGTGGCGAGCTGTCGGTGAGTGGCGTGCTGAATGTACCGATGTGCTTCAGGGGGGCGTATGCCACCCGCCTCTGCCTTAGCCGGCCGGACAAAGTGGAGTTGCAAGAGCAGATGCTCGAAGGGTGGAAGTGTAATAATGTCATAACGCGACGGCGTCTCGATCGCTGCCGCAGACACACCTCTCTACACCCTTAGCCTTTCACACTGTTGTTGCTCTCTTCGCACTAATATTGTCGAGTTTTTTTTTTCCCTCAGGCGAGGAGGCTGAGAATCCATCATGGATACCAACGCAACAGGCAAGCAGGGATGCGTTGATTATGTCGGACTCCTGGTACTGTCGAGGACGGCGCGACTACACAGACCTACCGACTAAACTCAGCCTAGCCTTTGTCCTATTGACGCTACTGACTTTATTGACGAGAGGGCCGCACCTCAGGAGAGGCACGGTTAGCGCTACCCCATGTGAGGGCATATGCGCTAGAAGAAGGCACGAATCTCCAAAGTGTGACCGGCCAGTATTGACAAGAACCTAATAATGGCTAAGCAGAAGGCTGCCGTTTAGGGGTTGACAAGGGGGAGCGAACGGCTCAGACGCCGCCGCTTGCAGTCTAGAAGTTCCTGCAAATAATATTGTCGAGTCGCCACCTGCCATATTTAACATCAATTGACGACATGTTTAGCGCAGTGGTCGAGTACTCGGCTTCTATGCAACGGTCGCGGGTTCAATTCCCGCACGAGGCAGATATTTTGTATGACCTAAGAAAATTTGTTCCGGTCTGTGTGTTTGTGCATGTGAGATTTCTATGTTTGTGCCTGCACCCACGACACAGGAAAAATCCTAGTGTGGGGCGACGTTTTTTTTTTTTAAAGTTTCAGTGCATATTTTAAAACCGGTGGAATTACACCAGCTTTACGAGCAAAGGTGTTACAAAATAGTTTTACAAAAAAATACTGTGCATTTTATTTTAGGCTATCCTAAAATAATCTACTATCTTGCTTATAAGTTTTTTTACATATACATTAAAAATTAATAGCAAAACGTAGCATTGGAGCGAGGAGCGGCTTCTTCACTCACTCGCTTTTGCTATGCGACTAAATCAAATTAGACCAATTGGCCAAATTTGAACGCTTCAATTTCAATGTTCTAGTGCGGTATCTGTCTCTTGTTGTGTAAATAACATAATTGGCATTAAAACTTTGTAAAGTGCCCCTAGAGTAGGGCTGCCATACGTCCTGGTAGACCGGGACATGTCCCGGTTTGAAGCGTCGTGTCCCGATGTCCCGGTTATCAAGTTATTTTGTCCCGGTATGCACATAATTCGTTGTATATATCTCAAAAGATAAGTTTAAAAGTTACGTGTAAATGATACGTCGGCTTCCACTCCCGCGCCTCCAGCTTGAATCGTTGCAGTGTTTTGTTAAGTCAAGTGTTCAAAACACCATATTCAAAGTAAAAATCGGAAGACGAGACTAGCAATCACAAAGCAGAAAAGTTACTTCCACTGCTGATACAGTACTTTACGGAAAAAGAAGGATGACAATTAAATTACTGAAATGAAACTCATTGCGAATGAAACATCTGATACAATCACTTCATTTGTATAAAATCGTTGCAGGATCAAAACATCCCGGCACGGCTGCTTCGGTGAGTATCTGTGTCGAATAGGACGGGGGGATCGACACATTGCCACCACTGCGCATCCGACCTCGACTCGGCCAGCAAACGCTGGCGGAGTGCCGCGTGGGCCTCCGAGCGCCGAGTCTTGGTCGCAGAGATCGGCCGAGATCTGTCTCCACCGGCATTGATTGCGGCAATGCTGGCGGACGAGGGAGGTTGGAGGGCTGGAGGCCGCCGGGCGGGTCGGGAGATGGCCGATCCGCTCGAAGGAGGCGGCGCCGGGCTCGGTAGCACATCTGCGACGCCGCCGCGGGTCGCCGGCGGGCGCGAGGAAGTCGCGACCGCTACGGCGACCCGGTTGAACCACGCCCCTTCCGTGGCCGGGGGGCGTCGTTGGTGGAGGAGACCGGGGAGGTAGTGTAGCCACCCCCGAGGAGGGCTCCCCTGTATCGACGGGGGAGCGGAGGCTGGGGGTTCCCGGAAGTAGCTTGGTAGTTCCCGGGGGCTCCCTACATGCCTGAGGAAGGCCATCCCTGAGGTTTTTAGTGGGTAGGCCTCCCCCTTCTGGAGGAGAGCCCCACATAACCGCCGGCTAGCCACAGCCGGGGGGTATCAATAATGCATTTTCCTCAGGGAACAAAAAAAAATAAAAAAAAGGATCAAAACATCCCAAAGCAAAATATTATTGCTTTTAGTGCTGATATCACAAACGCTAACTTTGAAGGAAAAGATAAGCATGGAGTTAATAATGTTTATTTTAAATAATGGGTTTGCCCTATTTCTGTTCTAAATGTCGCGTTTGGCATCTCCGAATTTATCGCAGCCCTACCCAAAATTTTAATATTACAGTTCTGTAGTTTATTATCAAAAATTATATTTACGGGTATAATTATAACTAGAGATCGGATAATCGGATGCATATTTACCTGAAGATAATTTTTGGCTCACAAATTTTGGAAGCGGCTTTTTAAAATACATTTTGTTAAATAAAAATCCCGGGAAAATACGGGACTGCAAATTTAACGTAGTGATATTGTTTGAAAGTTACTAAATTAGCACGTGGTATTTATTTTCAAAAGACCGAGACTCCGGGTTCATTTATACAACTATGCATACGTATTTACATGAAGTTTAGTTTCATTTCCCCGTGCGATTTATGAAGGTACGATTTATTACACGAAGAGTGTTATACGAAAGTAGTGAGCTAGTTTGACTTAAAACAATAATCAATTAAATAATTGAATAAAAAAAACAGAAATGGTGCCGGGCGTAAGTGGTCTAGTCTCACTCTGAGTTAACTTCATAGCTCATATTACCGACTAGTTTTGCATTACCAAAATGTTCTACAGTACCGGAATTCCGGGATTTTTATTTATGGAAATAAAATAAAAAGAACAGATCCATACTTTGTCAAAACTAAATTAGGTAAATAAATAAACATTCGGCTATCCAATTCCGCAATCCCGGGATTTTTAATTAACAAACAAAAAAAGCCGTTTCCGTACTTTGTCTTAAACTAACTTTAAGTAAAAATGCTCCGATTTATCCGATCTCTAATGTATAACATGTACGGTTTCTGAAAGCTGGACCTTAAAGCAAAAATTGACTGACAAACTGACAGCTTTTGAAATGTGGATCTATCGCAGGATGCTTAATAAAATGGAGGGACAAAATAAGTAATGAAAGTGTATTAAAATTAATGAATAAAAACCTCGAAATTGTAGTAAGCATTAAAAAAGAGAAAAGGACAATATTTTGGGCATATATATAGAAATGATAAATATAAATTGTTAAGATTAATCATTGAAGGCAAGATTGAAGGGAGACGAGGTCGTGGCAGAAGAAGAACATCTTGGGCTAAGAATTTGAGGGATTGGTTTAATGCTGGTAGCACAGAAGATATTATCCGCATGGCATGTAATAGAACGAGCTACAGACATATGGTCGCCGACCTTCGGAATGGAGATGGCACATGAAGAAGAAGAAGAATTATAACATAACATGTTTTTAAAGTATAGTCAATATCTTGTCTAACATAAGTTGTGCACATTCATCTCGAGCACTTTTCGTTATCAATTTCCTCCTCTGCCCAGCTTATGGTTATCCATTCTCATAAATCAGTTGCTCAGAGCCTACTGCATGATAGCAGGAGGTCGTGGATTAACGACGGTAACGTCGATAACGACGACAATAACGGCTACAAGAGACGGAGGATTTTTGCAGAACTTATGTCATTGTATGATAAGTCAAAATTAAAATGAAATGTGAAATTATTTAATACTAGCTTCGTCTATATAGAACACTTCATATTTTGGATAATTCACATAATATCTTTACAAATTGTAGCCTATGTTGATATTCTGATATATAATATATAAGCTATGTTAGGAAAAATTGTATAAATAAGCAACATGCTGGGTCCTGTTAACGTTGTTTTTTAAACGTCAAATCAAATCGTTACCGCGTTTTCACTACGCCTTCGAAGAACCCTATACTAGGTCGACCATAAGAATTACCCACCGAGTTCTGTATGCTTAGTACGAGTTACACAAAATTAAGTGAATGACTTCACCATCACGTTAATCGAGTTAACTTCAAACGCGACGCAGAGCGAGTAGATGCGAGTACGAGTTACAAGTGAGTTATACTGGCGGTTATACTTGGCGTTTTCCTCACCGTGAAAGGGAGCAATATTTTCTTCAGGTTGGTATTATAGTTGGAAATTCATGCCATAGACAATATTAGGGTAAACCAACCAAATTTGGAGATCATTTTCCTAGTAAAACGAATGCG